>JAXIVH010000024.1:3492830-3509466 GCA_036785325.1 Urophycis tenuis | reverse complement strand
TAGGCTGTGGACATTGGGGATCGAGCCCAGAAACCTTCAGGCAGGAGTCAATCACCCAAGGGACCAGATTATCCTGCCCTCTGCTCTCAGAAGAGAGTGCAGTTGCCATTAAGGACGTATACCTAGTGATAATCCTGTGTCTCATAAGGCTCAACTCGTTTTCTTTGGTGGGAATCTCTATTTGAAATCGGTGGCCGGTTTCACGTTGTGAGAGTGTTCCACCTCAGTACTGCGTGTTCCTCTGTGGTATACACACAGCATAGAGTTGGTGTTGGTGAATCCTGGCTGTAGAAGCTGTGAGTCTGTTTACACACCTACAATAGGCCCTCCTGCAGCAGGCGGCCAGATGGAGGAGAGAGCCGTGTCATTTCACTTCCTCTGGTTCTGCGCAGGCTCCATAGATATGTTCGTCTCCCCCACACCTGGCAGCGCGCGGCAGAGCGCGCTTCAAATGCCAGCCCTCCCCGCCCCCCTGGGTGGTAAATAATCAGGCCGTGTTACAGGCGTCCAGGTGATTTGTGTCCTCATCTGCCAGGCGTTCAGACAGGACAGAGGAGGCTGCATGTCCCCAGCGGTGTCGGAACAGCAAGGACTTTAATTGGAAGTTGTCCGGATCTGTCAACAGCCACCCCGCTAAAGGTTAGCCGAGCAGTGAATATTGCCTGTCATCACGACACATCACAGAGAGAGATTCACCTTCTGAAAGCACAAAATGGTGAAGGATGGAAGAAGGATGGAAGTGGTTCTGGACTCTGGAGGCGGCCGGTAGAGAGGCGTCTCTATAGGGACGGTCACTTCAGAGTGCACCGCCCTGTGTCTTCATGTTGCCGTACCACACCATGCCAGAAACCTTGGTGGAAAATGCTTCGTCATCACCATCATGGGTCCCCCCGCTGTCCACCACAAAAGGCCTGCTCACTTCCATCTTGTTAAGATGGGTATCGACTTGGTGTCCTCGTATTAACGACCAGACGACGGACGATTACGTTGTGGTCTCGGGTGGTTATGATGTACGGACACGTGTCTCCGTCTTGCAGAGGAAGACACGCGTCTTCTGCAAGACTGCTTGCATCAGTGACCGGAAACCTACGAGTCAAAGCTTCCTTCTTTGAGGACTGGAGCAGTACAACGCAGAGAGCAGATGAAGAGTTCTCTCTCAGGGAGTCCCTCGTGGAACAACTGAGAGGGAAAAAAATGCTGTTTAGAACTTTTTTTCTATCATATTAACCAGCCTGTTATGTTATCTGGCGCCTGAATGGAGAGCTACCTCTCTCCTCTCTCTCATGTTTCCTCTCCCCTCACTCTTATCTTCTCCTCACTCTTGTCTCTTCTTTCTGTTTCTCTCTCTCTCTCTCTCTCTCTTCTCTCTCTCTCTCTCTCTCTCTCTCTCTCTCTCTCTCTCTCTCTCTGTCTCTCTCTCTCTCTCTCTCATCTCTCTCACTCTCACTCTCACTCTCACTCTCTTTCAGCCTCCCTCTCTCCATGTTTCTCTTTCTCTCTTCCCATCTCTCTATCCCTCCCCTCCCTCTTTCTCTGTCTCTCCCTCCCTCCATCTCATCTCTCTCCATGTACGGGTTTGACCCCCCCTTTCTCTTGTTCTTTCTCTCCATCCATATCCATTCCCCTCCCTCCCTCTCTCTCCCTCCCTCCCTATACTGCTTTGAGATGTCTCTCTCATCAGTTCCGCCACCAACACTTATGTCTATATGCTCCTCACCCTCCATATGCTCTCAGACATTAAGCTTAATGGGAGCAATCTCTCCCTCCCTCCCCCCCCCCCCCTCTCTCCCTCTCTCTTTCCCTCCTATTTCTCTCTCTCTCTGGGCCACAGCATGGCCGGCTTCCAGCCTGCCAATACCCAGACCACATCTCTGATCCCAGCCACTTTAGAGCTGAAAGAGGAGCCCTCCCACTGGGGTGAGGAAGAGAGAGAGAGAGAGAGAGAGAGAGAGAGAGAGAGAGAGAGAGAGAGAGAGAGAGAGAGAGAGAGAGAGAGAGAGAGAGAGAGAGAGAGAGAGAGAGGAGAAGAGAGAGAGAGAGAGAGAGAGAGAGAGAGAGAGAGAGAGAGAGAGGAGAGAGAGAGAGAGAGAGAGAGAGGAGAAATGAACAGGACAACAAGCTCAGAAGTTAACTAATGAGAGAAGATCAGGGAGATGTTGAAGAAAGCAACAATAAGGTTAGGGTTAGGGAAGGATGGAGACAGGAGAGATGAATACTAAAGAAAGAAAGATTGAGAGATTGTTTATGTGTCTAGCTGCCCTTAATAGCAGCTAGACACATACTGTATCAGCATATATTAAAGTAGCAGGCTTTAATTAAGATCAGTGAGATTTCCACAACGTAATATACAGCATATGGCCCCACGCTGTCTGAACCTCCATGATTGTGAGATTTCATCTCCATGTCCAGGTGTATAGTCAATGTGCCTTGTTGCGTTTGGATCTGGTGTTTCCCTCTCTTCAGCATCCTCGAAATAGACAACGTCAACAATGAACGTGCGACCTTCAGTGAAGTGAGATGTATGTTCATATGATCAGATGGACCGGGGTCTGAGAACGGACATTGAGAGCGAGAGTGTACACACACACAGAGCAAGGAGTTCAAATGCAGATGGTTAAATACACATTATAGGTGGCCCATCACACACTGCTGCGTTGTGATGTAAGGAGGGGGCTGCTTCATACGCATGTTGTGAACAAATCATTCAACCAGTGTTCCCATTTGGACAATTAAGTCAATGGTGCGAAAACAGAGCTGAAGTTGCAATTTCTTTCCAACGCCCGCATGAAGCTTCTTATATTGGAAAATAGCCAAGTGTGCAGTTTCCCGTTAAAGGCCAGAGTGGTTCAATGGTTGCCTCTCAGTGATGACATCCCACAAGGCATCAGAACCTTTTTCTGTTGCCTGTTTAGCCGTCATTAAATCCCATACTGTTGCTTTCAGTCGATTCCTATGAATAATTCCACAACATAGATTTACCCAGGGCCACAGGGATATTATTACCATCACTAATACAGGCTCAAATGGCTTCACATGTCCATATTTAAATTGGATTGAATGCCATTCCATAACCGCTTTCACAGCCATCAGGAATGCTCAGAACCCCCCGCTTCAAAGAACCCCATGAGGAGGTTTTCATACAAGGGAGCGGCTTCTGAAATACACACATGTTGGATCTCTCTCCCCCTCTCCCCCTCTCCCCCCCCCCCTCTCTCTCTCTCTCTCCCCCCCCCTCTCTCTCTCTCTCTCTCTCTCTCTCTCTCTCTCTGTAGATATTCTTTGAAGATTCTGTAGATTCCTTTGTTGTAAATTGCATCAAATTGTTGTGTGCTGTTAGTAGACAACATGAGGTCCTCTCCCCTACAGCTGCACAGTCTGTCGATATCCCCCGCTCCCTCAAACAGACTGAAGACAGAGACATCAGAATGGAGGGTTTACTCTGAGGATGTAGCCCTCCTGCTGTGCTTTTCCTTAAGAAATCGTCACATCCCTGGGCCACCTGGATGCCACCTTCATACCACCTCCATGATTTTGTTGGAAAATATGAATGTATAATCATACACTTATTTTTCACTCCCCACTCTTAACAAAAACCCTTCAATTGAGAGAAGGGACCGAATTGGAGATGAATGAACATGTGAAGTGAATGAGAAGAGAACAGATCCTGTCGCTGGATTAAACATGTTGTAGGTGGGGAGAACAAGATGACGAGCAGGGTGTGATGAAGACGAGTGGTGGAAGGGTTTGGAAAAGGTCATGAGAAACTGGAGCGCATAGACTTTACTCATTCTTACATTTCCTGAGTTGTTAAATGAAACTTTATTGAGAACCCCCAATTTATCCCTACTCTCTATTCTATCCACGGTGGGCAAATCAGAACTTTTCTGCAAGGCAAACGCTGACACGGTCTGATTAAGGGGACGTGTCTAGCCGCGCAATTACCCAATCACCCGCTTTTATTTCACCATTCCCCTCTCTCCACCTCCCCCGGCTGGGCCCTCCCTTCCACCCTCGTCCACCCTCGCCTCTGAGAGGGCTCCCGTCAGTGGTGGCGATGCGTGTGACGCGGGGCCCGGGATGCTGTTGTTGGGGTATAAAGCTACCGCTCAACCCCACACACCCTCTGCTTCCTCTCAGCGCGTCGGTGAGGAGAAACAGGAGGCTCGGGTGCGTGATTGTTTCGCTGCCTCAGCCCGTCGCACCTCTCTCCAACTTTTTGAAATGTGCCTTCACAAAAGTGGAACAACAGATGAGATGAGGGCTTGGGTTTCCGCTGTGGCACACACATTTCCATTCTGGGATTAATACCATACGTTATCCCTTTTGTAATTAAAATAATGTCATTATTTATACAGTGATACTGTAGAATCCTGCTGTCACCCACGTGCGCTCCACTGATTGCATGGCTCGCTCGGTACTGTTAAACGAGCGGTTTGGACCAAGTGAGTGGTAAATTGGATTACAGGGAGAGCCGTGTGTGTGAGCACCAGAGACAGAAGATCATTAGACAAACCCCATCCGTCGTGGCTCTCTGCCGGTTCAGGCAGCGCGCGCGGCCTGCTGCAGGTGTCAGCCGCGCGTACGTCTCCACAAGTAATGCTCACCGTTGTTGTGGAATTGATTGGAACGCGTTTGACTCTGGCTCTCCCGGACGCGTTACTCGGTGGCTGAGTAAGCTTGATGGCTCCCAGATTTGCGTGCCATGCACCCGGTCTTTATTTACAGTGTGCAACACGATCGGGGCCTGAGCGCCTGGCTTCCCAGATCTCATTTGTAGAGTTTCCCTTCCTTACACAGCGGCAGCATTAGCCGCAGTATCTGGTTACTAAGTACTGCTGACACGGCCAGCGGGCCGCCCGGGCCCTGCCTCCGCAGGGGGGCACGCCGTACGCCTGCTTCAACACCAACATCCAATGGAAATGGATGGTGGAGAAGGTTTTCTCCACAATCTCGATCCGTCTTGGTCTCCTTAAAGTACCTCAAAAGGAGATATACATCATGTATCTCCTTCTCGCAGTCAAACGTGGATCAGGGACACTATTTGCTTTTTCTACCGTTACTACCAATCAATATCTTTTACCTTGTGCTTTAGCCATTGATTTTATGTTTATCTCTTCTCAGTCTTGTGCCCTGATAAGATACTTGAGTATCCTTCATCATTTGTATCATAAGTATCAATCTATCCATCCATCCATCATTTTGGATCTCATTGGCTGGTGCTATGTGGTCAAGTGTGGTCAAGCTGCCTGTCACCATGACAACAGCTCTGTGCCAAGTCACTGTGAGTGACAGCCCCCCCCCCCCCCCCCCCCCCCCCCTCCCCCCAGGGTAGACCTCAGCCCTGATGCCTTAAAGACCTCCATGAGGAAAGCCCAGCCAGGGGGCTGCGGTCATCCATCTTAGGGGTTAGAGCGTTTGTCCCCCACCTGTTGGGACCCCCCCCCCACTCACCAGCCACCACTTCCCTGCTACCAGTGGCCTTTTGCATGGATTAACATGGAGTGCAGCTCAAACAGAACCTAACAGGGCTGGTCATAGCTGGATTCGTAGCTGTACCTGCACTAGGGTTGTTTTTATCTCTGGTCAGCTGAAGCACATTCATCTCATGATTCATTGCAATTACTCCATTAGCCCTGAACTAGTCAATGGTTCACCATCTGACTCACCATTAACCATGAAGTCATCATTGCTTCACCATTTAACTCACCATGAACCTTGAACTAGTCATTGATTCACCGTTTAACTCACCATGAACCATGAACTAGTCATTGCTTCACCATTTTTGGCTGCCTCCACTGCCTACACTGTGCCCCTTTTGTTTTGCGCTCTGTTCTGATTGATCTCATCACATTATAATCTGAATAAATTCACAACTAGTCATTCATAATTCCTTTATAGATATCTCCATTCTTTTTTTTAACATTAATGACAGATTTTTATTTGACTCAGTACATTTCTTGACTGGCTGCTCAGACAGTCTGATGACCTTTAGGTCCATTGTGTAGATAATTAACTCAGGGCCTTGTCAATTCAATAGCCTTCTTATAACAATGTGGAGACACAGCCAGTTAGACTTTTGTCTTTGGATATTGTGTTGAAGGCTGATGGGCTTTGTCTTGGACTGGTTAAGAACTACATTGTTAAAGACATTTTTCAGATGTGTGATGAAAACACTTCCCCCGACTAACAATTTGTGCTTGGGAGTCACTTACAACAAAAAGTAGACTAGTCAATAACGAGAATGTAGTAGGCCATTTATGATGGTGTGATGAAAATGTACAGGGATTTAAATACAGCGGTGGACATTACTGTTCAATATACTGTGCTTGGAGGAAATCTGGAGGTCCTCTCAACGATCCAGGCTTTATGTAAACTGAAAGAATTCACAAGCTGTATGGATTCATAGGATGCTCTCTATCAAACATTGTTTGATGCTCTCTACCAAACATTTGTTTGTTTGATCCAGCATTATAACAGTCCATTAAGGTATCATTATGTACCATGAGTGAATTAATATAGTTAACGCAGCTTTTGCTTGGCCTAATGCTTTCTATACCATCTGTGGCATAATGCATAGATGGCATTAGTGCAAACAAAATATGTATATATGCACTCATTGTGTTGTTAAATGCTTTGGGTAAAAGCAGCCACCAAATGGCATAGATTATCATTGTCATTATTGGCTCTGCCAAGCCGTGATTACCATCCCAACAAATCATCTTAGCTGCCATCAAGCTGTCATCCACAAGTACAACAATGTAGAGCTGAATTCATTACTAATGTTTTGTACATACATGTCTAATGTTTATTTATGAAGTGTTGATTTTCAGCATATTCTATGTTATTGAATATATATTGGTGCAGCTATATTCCATGTTATTAATACACAGCATGTGTGTCTCATAGATATGGAGATATGGACTACATCAGTGCTGAGGAAGCTATACTCCATGTTATTAATACACAGCATGTGTGTGTGTTGTCTCACAGATACGGACTACATCAGTTATGAGGAGGAGAGGAAGGTAGAAGGGATGCTGGCCTTTCTCACCGAGGAGTCGAAGCAGGCAGCCGCCAGCACAGCAGTGAGTAACTGACCGCTTCACCTCACAAACTACCTCACTATGCACAGCACTGACCGCTTCACCTCACACGCTACCTCACTATGCACAGCACTGACCGCTTCACCTCACAAACTACCTCACTATGCACAGCACTGACCGCTTCACCTCACACGCTACCTCACTATGCACAGCACTGACCGCTTCACCTAACACACTACCTCACTATGCACAGCACTGACCGCTTCACCTAACACACTACCTCACTATGCACAGCACTGACCGCTTCACCTAAAACACTACCTCACTATGCACAGCACTGACCGCTTCACCTCACACGCTACCTCACTATGCACAGCACTGACCGCTTCACCTAGAACACTACCTCACTATGCACAGCACTGACCGCTTCACCTCACACGCTACCTCACTATGCACAGCACTGACCGCTTCACCTCACATGCTACCTCACTATGCACAGCACTGACCGCTTCACTTCACACACTACCTCACTATGCACAGCACTGACCGCTTCACCTAAAACACTACCTCACTATGCACAGCACTGACCGCTTCACCTCACACGCTACCTCACTATGCACAGCACTGACCGCTTCACCTAGAACACTACCTCACTATGCACAGCACTGACCGCTTCACCTCACACGCTACCTCACTATGCACAGCACTGACCGCTTCACTTCACACACTACCTCACTATGCACAGCACTGACCGCTTCACCTAAAACACTACCCCACTATGCACAGCACTGACCGCTTCACCTCACACACAACCTCACCATGCACAGCACTGACCAGCACCGCAGTGAGTAACCACAGCACTGACCACTTCACCTAACACACTACCTCACTATGCACAGCACTGACCACTTCACCTAACACACTACCTCACTATGCACAGCACTGACCACTTCACCTAAAACACTACCTCACTTTGCACAGCACTGACCAGCCCCGCAGTGAGTAACCACAGCACTAACTACTTCACCTAACACACTCCCTCACTACCTCACTCTGGCACAGCAGTGATGTATTCAGGTCCACACTTAAGGTTTACTGGCTGTCATCATATAACAATCAATAGTAACATGGTCCTCTATATATGAACGCCACCCCACTGACCGTTCTGCTGCTAAAGATCTGATTAACGGCCAAGACCGACTGCATCTGAACAGAGAGCTATTACATTCAAATGTACCAAAAAATGTATCTGTCAGGGATGTTATCAGTGCATCTTATCTTAAATGAGATCTTATCAGTGACAGCCAAAAAAAACATGGTAACCATGACGACTCTGCCTGCCATTGTTGACGGGGAGCACATCGCATACGGTACATTCTAATTGAGTTCAATTAAAGCTGGGGATCCTGGCCAGCCGTGGTGAAACCAGCCAGAGAAAGGTTCTGAAGGTGTCCAACCAGGCCAGGGGCAGAGTGGGTGCAGATGGGCGGGTAGTTAGGTAGACAGACAGGTAGGCCATCATTTCATCAGGGTCAAATTAAATTACTGGACTGGTCAAATACAGGTTACTTTAACAGGTACTTTAACAGCCACAGATGTATTGATTGCTATCGGGATGTAAAGACAATTTCAACAAATGTGACAAAAGAATGCTTTGATAAAAGAATCAGCTCTAATCAACCATTAGTCCATCAACCAACGGCACATCCAGTTGGTTGATGGACAGGTAAAAACAAGCGCACCCAGAGTGTTTCCCCAGCAGCTGTGGGGGAAGGTCAGTGTTGGTTCTCACGCTCCAAGAGACGTGTTCGGTAAGTCAGGTACATGGCCTTGTTCACCTCCAACAGCCGCTACTGCTCACAGAGGAGCCGCTGACGGCTCGGGCCAGCCTGACCTTGGGAGGGCGGCGGCCGGCAGAGCGAGACAGGGGGAGGTCTATTTCCTCCCCCTGCTCCTCTCCCTCTCCTCTGCAGTGGAATCTGATGCCTTACTTCCTCACCCCCGAGATGGAGCTGGCGGGGGGGAGGGAGGAGGAGAAGGTGGAGGAGAGGGTTGATGGGTGGGGGGGGGGGGGGGGTTGAGAGGAGCAGAGGGTGGACCAGGAGGGAGGAGGAGAGTGTAAGAGGAGGAGGAAGAGGGAGGACTAGGGTGGGAGGAGACACGCAGAGAGACAGTAATGCAGCGCTGCATTACAGCTCTACATTAGAGCTCTGCATTAGAGCTTTACATTACAGCCCTACATTAGAGCTCTGCATTAGAGCTCTGCATTAGAGCTCTGCATTACAGCTCTACATTAGAGCTCTGCATTAGAGCTTTACATTACAGCTCTACATTAGAGCTCTGCATTAGAGCTTTACATTACAGCCCTCCATTAGAGCTCTGCATTAGAGCTTTGCATTAGAGCTCTACATTAGAGCTCTGCATTACAGCTCTACGTCTCTACATAGAGCACGCTCTACGTAGAGCGTTCATCAATCACTGAAGGACAGTAGGTGAGGAGGATAGAACCAAGGAAAGAAGGTTGGAAGGATGCAAAAACCGAGCTCTAGAAAAGGTTGCATGAGTCATTGACAAGGAAATGAAGAGGAACGTAAATATACACTTTGGAAACAGGAAGAGACCACACTGATGGAAGCAAGCTAAGTAGCTCAATCATGCGGTCAAATAGTTGGCTGCACGACTCCCTGAAGGAAGCAACACAAAGGAAGCGAGGGGAAAGTAGAACCTGAGGAAGGGAGGCAGAATGTTGCTTGTTTGTTGTTGAACCCCCCAAGCAGCACCGTGCTCCTGTCTCTGAATGTTGCATTGTAGTGCTGATGATGATGTCACTGCACCCAGTTCAGTGTTCATCCCAAGGCCAGTCACGTTCATTGACTGCCGATACTACGGTGTATATTTTCGAATCTCATGGGTAAAGGACGACTTACAAATGGGACCCAGGCTCTGGTACAGGCATGCCGACGGCCGTCAGAGTGGTTCCACCACCGTTGAGCACAGGAGAGCTCTTCTGTCCCCCTTTGCTCTTCACTTTAAAGAGAGAGAGGCCGATATTGGACCCGTGTAAAAATAGCCTCGAACATCCAATAGTTGGACCGGGGAGAATGCTTTCTGCCTGCCTTGTGATGTTAAAGGATGAAGGATGTCAGACCGGTGTGTCGTGAAAGTGAAGGGAACAAGTCCTTAAAGAAGATGACATGTGGAGAGAGAGAGAAGAAGAGAGGAGAGAGATGGTGATTGCAGGCTGAAGGAAGCTGCGGTTTTGTTTTGATTTGGTTCACCGCATTTCCAGGGAGGCAGAGTTAAAACGCAGGTGTGTACCTGGAGCGTGGTGTAAACACAAATACACTGACATGACTGACTTGTGTTGCCAAGGCAACCAGAGCCGGATTGTAAAACGTGTGTGTGTGTGTGTTGGGGGGGGGGGGGGGGGGGAAGAGCCAGTGGACAGGACTCTGTGTACTAGCTTAGCATGTTGACCTTTATTCCTGCCGTGAGCTCATGCCCGAGGAAGCCCAAACAGTGGGCCGGTGTGTTTTTTAGCATAGGCAGCTGACACATGCAAACATTTCACCTCAGCACCAACGCGTAGCTCCTAATGACCTGGACATGTTTGCAGTCAATGCTGATCAGTAGTGATTTCAGTCGTATTTTCAATATCACAATATAATATATTCAATATATCAATATATTCAAACAATATATTCAAATCACATCCTAAAAATTGCTGGCCAGCTATTTGTACCTTTGTTTGCAAGAATCTTACCGTCAACGCTGTGAAGCCCCTCCCCCCTCGCCAGCCACCCAGCCGAGCTGTGCTAATGGGCACAGCGGCACGGCCAGCTGAGTGGACAGACCAGAGTTTTATTGCTGTGAACGTCGAAGGCTCAGTCTTACACATTGCGACTAACCGAAGTGTTTCCTCCTGAGACCTAATGGGACACATTACTGGCGGGTGGTTGTCGTGGTTGTAGGGTTTCTTGTTTTTCTGACGCCTGTGTCAATGATCCCTCCCTATCATGTTTCATATTTTTGCACTTGTATGTACTTTGTCTGTCTCTCTGTCGCTCTCTCGTGTGCACACGCTGTCTCCCTGTATCAAGAAGTACTTAACTTTAATTACATGTTTCTTGTGATGATAACAGCCTACATGATGTCATAAATTCAGCTCATGTGACCCCACAGACCCCCATTTCCAAAAGACCATGGCAACCATCCTCTTCTTCAGTTTCAGTGTCTCCCTCTAGATCAGTCTGGCCTGAGCAAGAACACTTTAGTTATTTAATCTGATATCTATGTCCCTCTGTCTGTCTGTCTGTCTGTCTGTCTGTCTGTCTGTCTGTCTGCCTGTCTGTCTGTCTCTGCCTGCCTGTCTGTCTGTCTGTTTGTCCGTCTGTCTGTCTGTCTGTCTGCCTGCCTGCCTGCCTGCCTGCCTGCCTGCCTGTCTGTCTGTCCGTCTATCTGTGTATCTATCTCTATCATTCCGTCTGTCTGCATCTCTCTCTCTCTGTCATTATATCTATCAACAGTGTCTGCCTATCTCCATCTGTCTATCTGCCCATCTATCTCTCTCCCTGGATTAAAAAGAGATAAAACTCCTCACATAAAAAGCCCTGCCTCAGAAACTGGCAGTTTTCTGTCAGTCTGTCTGTCTGCAACACCGTCGTCGTGGACACGGGGATGATAGCAGACAGATCACAATCAGACAGCAATTTCAGCCGTTAGCAGCAGCAGTTGCCCTCAGCCGGGAGATGGAAGCAGATGTCCGTCAATGTGTAGGGCTCTCCTCCTGTGATCTAGGCTGGGGAAACGCTGGGAAGACGGATGCCAATGTGGTGCTAAATTATTAAAGAGTCTGCAAAGAGGTAGGGCTCCTGCGTGGGAAACCTTTGTCTTCAGGTTCTGAGAAGAGAAGAAGAGGGAGCAGAGGCTTTTTGAAGACGCATGCGTTGTGTTATGTGTCTCTCAGGCTGGCCGTTCACATGTGTGTGGGATTGGTACAGAGAAGTCTTGTTTGTCAGAGCAGTTCTTCTTGTACCAGCCCCTGACCTGGAGTGTGGTGGTTCTCCCCCACGGCCGGCTACTGGAATGGAAAAAACACCGCAGTTCAGACCAACATGTTCTTCTGCCCGTTCGACCCAGAATCCCTGAAGGTATCTGCTCCTGTTTCCAGGGGAGTTTCAGTGATGACCAGAATAAACGTGTGTCATATCAGACTGCTACTCCACCACCACTGAGGGCTTGTACTGGGGCTTCCACTGTTTGGTATAGGATGTGGGCTGAATCACTTTGCAGTGACCGCAAGTTCAATATCCTCCTGTGATCCTGCGCTACATGTACTTCCTTCTCTTCTTCAACCCACATCCTGTATCTCTTCACCATGTCTATAAAAAGTTAATATCAAATCGATTGATCAGGTATCGATGGTTGATTTACTTGATGATGGAGATCAGATTGTCCCTTGCTTCTAGCTCTACACTGTGCTGAATGACTGTGAGTCCAGAGTCTCTAGAGCTGCTTCCTGTAGAGGCAGGCCTACACCTGTATGACTGTGAGTGTCTGGTAGCTGGCAGCAGGTAGCAGACAGACATCAGGGTGCATCTCCAGACTCCCACTCCACGTCAAAGGTCACCTATCACCATCTGACTCAGATGACCTAAAGCAGAATATTTGTCATGGACGGATTCACACTGGCAGGCACGCGCGCATGCACACACGCACACACACACACGCACAAATGCAAACATCCACAATCTGCAGACACCATAAGCCCACATGTGTACTCACACAGTTTATTTGACTTCTTGATGAGCGTGAAGTCAGCGGTGCTTCCACTGTGATATGGCGGTGCAGTAGAGAGCAGCGATGAGCAGCAGGAACGAATGACTGCAGCTCAGAAAAGCAGCACTTTAAGGTGTCTCTGGTTCTGAGAGCACAATGTTAACATTGATCTGCGACATTCATCTCAGTCACGGATTACACTTGATATAGATCGCAATTTTCGTTTTGATGTCATGCTCAATGGTTCCTCACGTGGCCGGTGTGTCGTACTTAGAACGCCGGGTTCCGTGTGCTGCCGTGAAGTTCTGTCTGGTATGTTTTGTTCCATGGGTGGAACCTCTTTTCCTGTCCTGTAACACGGCAGGTCTGGCCAGAATGAGCAGTGAATCATGGGCATAAATGGTTTCCTACCAGTGCCTTTGGAAATATAATGAAGAATATTTTGTGCCCTCCCGCCTTGATTTCAGACTTCCATCCCAGTTGGGCACATACATAGACACAGTGCATGCACACACACACACACACACACACACACACCGTGCTTTCCTGACCCACAATCATGCCCAGTGCTTGACCCACAGATTCACACTCAGCAGACATTTCAGTCCCCATTTACAGGAAGCCAGGGTCTCTTCGTCTTCTTCCTCCTCTTCCTCCCCTTTCTCTTTACTGATTCTCTATCAAGAGGATTTAAAGCAGCAGCGATTGGACTGTTACTAATGTGTGTTAACGGAGAACAAACTGAAAAGAAGCCTAATGAATTGTTTAAAGGGCATCTTTAAGTAATGTTCCACTTCATCTCATCGCCAGCAGCTGCCCGTTCCCCAGCTTCCCTCCTAAATGCCAGGCCAATAGCGTGTGTCCGTACCGCAATTAGCATGAATGTTATTCATTATTGGTCACCAGACCATCTACAGGTAGCTCGCTCGGTCAATCATTTCTCTTTGTACTTCCATGGCGTTAGCACGATTGTCACCTTGGGTGTTTTCAGAGCATGAAGGACAATGCATTCATCCACACTGTCTGTCTCCCGGAGCGTGTGGACACAGGACCAGGACATATCGCTGTTCAAGAAGCCATACAGCTAATAGCAGGAGAAAGAGGATAGCTTATCTTAGGACAGAACCCATGAGAGATAGAGAGGCTTTCCTCGCCCATATTCCTTCCACGCAGAAGCTGTATCACCCGTGGAGGCAGGTGGTGTGACAGGGAGAGGAGGAGTAGATGGAGAGATCAGAGGGCAGCAGGGGAGAGACGAAACACAGGAGGCAGGAGAAGGGTCAACAGGAGGGAGTGGCACAGTGATTCAGAGAGAGAGGGAGAGAGGATGCAAAAGACTGCAGGAAACAGCAGGAGAGAGAGAGAGAGAGAGAGAGAGAGAGAGAACGAGAGCGAGACAGATAAGAGATAGAGAAATGACTGTAACTTTAATAACCCTGCCATCTATACTTCTTGTTTCGGAGCAGGGTCTTGTGAGAGGGCGAGTGAGAGTGGTGACGGCACTTTATCTGCGCACCACTCTCCCATGTTCAGGTGAGGCGAGGTTCACGTGCAGAAACACTAGCGTGAACTCTGAGCCTGATGTAAGCAGTGACTTCCCCGCCACCCACCCAGAAAGGACAGGGGAGCCATTACTCTCGCGCCCTGTCTGGGGACGAGGACGTTTGGACAGGGGCTGTCCTCAGACGAACCCGTAGGGGTCCTCTCGGGCCGCGGCCGCCAACCCCAGCGCCGGTGCGAGGACATCAGGTGCCGACACCCACGGGGAGTCATTAACAGTGTCCTCAAGCACACCGGCAGTCCGGCTCTGAATCGGGGTCTCGCACGCAGTCTCAGGCCGTTTAGAGAAGCCAATCTCTCTGTGATGTACCTCTCCTCTCCTCTCCTCAGCTCTGCGCTCTGCGTCGGTTCTTCAGCTTCAAGTGACCTCAGAACCCCCCGAAAATGAGTCTGTCTTCTGTCACAATGGTTTTGTGCAAGATGACAGAAAATAGAATGACTGGAAAAAAACTGAAACTGGAACAGAGCGAATATAAAACAATACTACGGCGAGGAAGCTCATACACAGACAAATGATTATGTTAAAAAATGTATGCATGTAAATATGTGAAATGTGCAAATACAAACATGCGTATTTACAATGTACAAAAGTACATGAGGTACACACTGTCCAGTAACAGGTGCACAGCGTGCATCCATCCTCCTTGTTTCCTTCGCCCATATCTCCTCTCCGCTGTATTGGAGGTGTGGCTGCCGTCCTTGGTCTCACCCTCTGCATTCCTTCTCCGTGTTGTCTCTCTGTTTGTCGTGGTCTCCATGCCTGTTTGGGGAGGGTTGTCTGCTCAGCTCTGACCTGTTCTCCATGGCTTTCGACCCGTTTATTTACAACCAACAAACAGTCAGAGTCACTCAGTACGTTTACATGCAGCAAGAAATTCGAATTTCTAATCGTATAAGACATCGTTCGGACTTTTTAAGTGCATGTAAACACCTTAATCCGACTTACTTCGGACCTACTTCGGACATCTCAAAATCGGATAACAACACCTGGATAATTCGTTCATAGTCGGACTTTTAACGGCATGTATACTCAGCAATCGGATCTGAATCGGATTTTGCATTCTGCGCATGCGCAGTACCATTCTGCACATGCGCAGCGCCACATAGCGTCCAGAGTCAGACCATGCTCCGGCTGTTAATCCGATTCTCTGAACGGCATGTATACTCGGACAAGTGATCCGGTCTTAAGCATGTCATTATCTGATCCGATCAGAAATTCAAATTTCTTGCTGCATGTAAACGTACTGACTGCTCCTCGGCCACTCGGCCAGCGGTGTTTTATTCGGTGAAGAATAAAACACCGATAGAGTAGAAGAATTTCAGCTTACCCGTTTCCACAACGTGTGCTGCATGTGTTCTCTCCCCAGCTGTGAAGAAGAGTTTGCGGCTCACTTGATAATTATGATTGCTTTTGTTTTATTCACTTTCTTTTCATGCAGAGACAAAGCCCGAGCCAACAGTCACCTATGGTTCCCATTAAAGTGTTGTGATGTTTCAGAGGCAAGCCCTTTACTCCCAGTGCAGCTGTTATTACCTGTGGAAGTTATTCCTGACGACGGCTCTGTAGATGTTGAGGTTATGAAGCCAGTGGTGTATTACTCATATTATTCACAGCCAGGTCTCCCCTCTCCTGCCCACTGGCCTGTTCATTATGGTTGTGTTCTGACACTCCCATGTTCATTTGTTCCTTGTAATGAGGCTGTTTGATGGGCAGGAAGTGAGGTCACCAGACAACATGTACGAGGCGAGAAAGGGGTGGGACTCCCCGCCGAACAGGTCCAGGTTCAATCCCGCGAATTCGGGAGTCAAAAAAAAAAAGTGAATGGTAATCCATCCATGGGATTATGAGATGTGGAGGTCTGACATGCAGAGCTTCATCTGAAGAACATTGTCTAAAGGATTTCCCCCCCCCCCCCCCCCTCTCTCTCTCTCTCTCTCTATCTCTCAGCCCACCAGTGAGGAGGATCTCTGTCCCATCTGTTATGCTCACTCCATCTCCGCTGTCTTCAAGCCCTGCTCACACAAGTCCTGCAAGTGAGTGTGCACACACACACACACACACACACGTGCGCCTACATACACATACACAGACCCACACATACACATAGACAAATAGACACACACCTGCACACAGTCAAATATGCACACCGATACAGGGAACCATGCACACACTTCTATGCTCTCTACTCACTACTACTACTACTACTAATAATAATGATAATAATAATAATAATAATATTAATAATTCATTTATT
>JAXIVH010000024.1:3465330-3467830 GCA_036785325.1 Urophycis tenuis | reverse complement strand
ATCATTCTTAGCTGCAGCAGAACAATTTCCCTCAGGATTCAGAAAAGGGTTCTGCATCAGAATAAAGTACTTTCTTTTATTGATCGTCCACTGAATGTGATAAGAATATGACTCCTGCCGTTGTAAAGCACTCAGGATGGCTGTTGTGTTAGAAGGTCGCCATATAAATAAATGCACCTCGCCTGAAAAACAGGACACTTGTCTCCGCCATTGTCTGGGGTTCTACAGAAGCTGTCCAGAGCACACTGTCCTTCAGCGCGCTCAGGAGGCAACATCTGCCCCAGCTAATAAACGTTTGTGGTGGAGTTACGCTGGGCGATTAAAAGCACCCGTCCTGTTTCGGGAGGCAGCTCTGTGAGGAGAGACAGATGGGCGGGTTTACGTAGAGTGTTCAACATGATTACCGTTTGGTGTTTCAGTTAAGAGCGGGTTTCGTCGCGTGTTAAAGTCAGGGCATGGTTGGGTTTAGGGTTTAGTTTGACGACACACTGACCGGGAGGAGCCAAGCTGACAGACAGACAGGCAGACGGAAACAAACAGGCATGTAGATATACAGAGAGAAAGACAGACAGAAAGATGACATGGAGAGAGACACAAAGATAGACCAACAGGCAGGGAGACAGACAGACAGGACTGGCAGGCAGACATAGAGACAGGCAGGCAGAGAAGCACAAGGCTAACAGACAGCTGTCCTGCTGGGGGTGGAGGTGTCCTCCCCCCGAGACAGACAGACAGGCAGACAGACAGCCCAGCAGACATACAACACATATTCAATAGCAGTCCATATCACTCACTCTTTGTGTTTCTAAGTGGCTTTTCAACCAGCTGAACAGAAAAGATCATGGCAGACTTCAACAAATGAAGTGAGGAAATGCTGGGTTGAGTGGCAGGCCGGGTAGGCGTGCCTGTGTATGTCAGCAAACTGCCTGAATGCATACTTTGCATTGAATGAATGGGAGTTAGCTCTTCAATTAAAATAAATGTTCGCTAGCTAACAGCTAACATCTTCCTCAGTTCTAGTTTATTGTTCATAGTTTATAAAGTAGTTTTATACCAACACATTACATTTATGCATTCGCTTTCACGTTTTCGTATCGTCTTATTTCTTAACATTTATTTTACTGCCTTTTATTTTCTGTGTTATGTTCTGTATTTCTTTCGTGTTGCTGCAGAGCATGGTATTAGGTGATTTCACATCCATCTCACTAAACGTATCTTCATAAAAATGCTCACATTGTATTCACATCGCAGGTTAACCCTGAGCAAAACAAATCGATGGATCCAAAATTGTCTCATAAAATGAGCCTAATGCGGACAAGGACACCATTTTATGTACTGTTTATGGATGAGTGAGTCAGCAGAATGGCTGAGGACTGTTTCCTCTGAATGACGACCATTACTCCTGCATGAATGTAATCAGATTCCCATTGGCTACCAAAGAAAACTATTTCGATTGGTTGGAATTTAGATTTTTCGATTGCATTTTCATATGGATTGTTCCATTGGGCTGTGAATGTTTTGTTGAATAACGCTGTGAACCCCTGGCACAGACACACACACACACGCACACAAACACAGACACAAACAAACACACAAAACAACAACACACACATAAACAGCTTAAACTGTGTGGTAGAAATAAAAAAGCTGCTTTGGGCAAACTGAGATGTAATCATTTGATTTTAAACCCTACACACACACACACACACACACACACACACACACACACACACACACACACACACACACACACACACACACAAACACACACACACACACACACACAGACACACTCAGTCTGAGTTGATGTGATCTCATTGGCATCAAGGTGAATCATAGAAACCCGACCAATTCAGGAGGCGGAGAGTGCATTGAAGGTTGTTTCTAAAGGCTTCCATGAAAGGAAATTTCTGTTCAAACACGTTTGACAAAGAGTGTTTTTCTACTTTCTTTTTTGAACCCAGATGTTCTTGTCTTACTATTTTTTTTTCCAATGAGACATCACTTGACTCACCACAAACGGCAGGAAAACAGAAACTCAGCACTGAAAACCGTCCGTTGTGCACGGAGCCTCACAGGAGCACAACAGCTCCTTCTGCTCGCAGTGTCCCCGTCGCGTCTCTCGCTCTCTCTGGCTCGCTCTTGCTCTCTCTCTTCTCCAGCCAACTCCGACCTCGGACGGCCTCTGGCCAGCGCCAGCTTGGCAAGGACGGCTAATCAATGCCAGCAGCAACAACTTCCCCTGCCACTGATCTCGACAGCCGTGCCAAAACCCCAACGCAAAAAAGCCACTCCAGAGGAAGTTTGCTGGGTTACAGCGCCGTGCTCCGGGTCGATCCCGGCGTGGGCGCGGCTCCGTCGTCGTGACAACCAAACGCAGACATAGAAATGCACGGTCTCACTGCGTTCTTTCATGCAGGCTGTACAACCGCGGACAGCCTGATACATGGAGCTTCATTACCAAGGTTGGAATCACCGGTCACGGCGGTGCGGCCGAATG
>JAXIVH010000024.1:3425888-3452630 GCA_036785325.1 Urophycis tenuis | reverse complement strand
AGAGAGAGAGAGAGAGAGAGAGGGGCTCCTGGGGAATTCAGATGGTATGAGATGGAGATTTCAGCGCAGACACCAGTCTGTTACTGTCTGCCAGTAAGATCTCTGTTTCTGTTCTGAGTATTTTGGACTAAAGATAATAAAAACCTGCTGTTCACTTCACTTCTTTCACATTTTTCAATATCACTACATCTTTCTAGTTTTGTGTCCTGTTTTACTACCAAACACTTTTTACAGCATGTTGCCTTTCTTTTTCGTTATATTGTAACTGTAATGAACAACCTTTAACCGATTACATCTAATATATGTCGCTTTTCACTCTCTGAGTAGTGTCGGTCCACCCACAATGTTCGGAGAGTGATCCTCTCTAGAGTGTTATTATTTTTTACAATAGATAAAGATGGAGAGATGAAAAAGAACGATATCCCTCAGAAAGAGAAGCCCACCCTGCTGCTCTGCTGTTAGAGCAACTCCCCGTTGCCAATCGTACATTAATGGCTTTGTCAGAAATAACTCTAGGAATAAAGGCTGCCATTCTCCTCATGTGGTTTCTGATTAGCCCCCGGTACTCACTCTGACTCCCGACCAATCACAGTTCAGCTTCGGTTCACGGCTTTAGTGCTTGAATTACTTCTAATGTTTCCTCTCAAAATTGTCCCATCACAGGTTATTTTCTTTTTCTCCCTTCCAGGTTCCGTCAACATTCAGAGTCTTGCTTCGGTGGTTCGTATCGCGGGACATGAACACAGCGCCTGACACGGCGTGATGAAAGTCTCGGGAATTTCCCTGGAATTTCCCGTGACTGAGACCGTCATACTTTTAATTGTGTCCTCCACAGCAGGGGGTTTGGTGCTGCGACGCGGCAGTCACAGAACAACCCAGCACTTGATTACTGCATCAGGCTGGTATTCAGGGGGCACTGCCTACGTCTCCACAGAGAGCAGTGCTGCTGCCTGGCTCATGGGCAGGTTTCACGCCCCGAGACACACGGGACTCAAAGCACTCATCGAATCTTAAGCTCCCCATGGAAGATCACTGGAAATCAGAGCGAGTATCTGTTAAATATGGAGTATCTCTCTCCCCGTAGGCTTAATGGCTAAATTACTGACTAACTATGTAACTAACTAACAAAACTCTATAATACGCAGCCCTCCCTGACCTCTCCAGTGTCCATTCCCAGCGTAATATCCTGCTGGTACCTGGTGCTTTCAAAACCACTGCATGTGAGGAAGGCGATGATGAAACACGCCTCAGGACATCGTGGGTCGTCTGAGTCCACCCACAGATCAGGTTTTTGCGGTTCGGCTGGAGGCTGTTCCTGGGTTCAATAAGGACAAGAGCAGACTCCAACAGGTGCTGTGTAAATATATCCCCTTAAGAAGTGACCACTCACTGAAACAAAGACTAATAAAACACATCGGCTACTTCAGATAATATTACATTTTGGGAAAAGTTGGAAAGCTATTTAAAAAAGGAAATTCATAGTTGCTTGACCTGCCTCAGAGATTTAGTAAAACAAAAAAAACAACTGCACAATAAGATAGAAGTACTTTTGAAGTAACAAACTAACAAACTTATAACTAACTTATTTCCTCACCGGGCATATTGTGTTGACGGGAGCTACCCTGGCAAAGCAATTCAATTATCTTTTAACGACAAACGACTGGCCACATTTTACAGCATATCTGTTCCCAAACGTGGAACATAAAATGGTTCAAAAAGTATTTACTGTTTCCATTCTCTCTGCTTACTGCTTTAATGTCCCAGAGGGAAGGGTATTTTGTCTACAAGTAACCAGAATACACTTTGTGCTTACCAGAGAGCTTTATACTGGCCCTTAAAAGACTCCTTTTTTCAGCAATTTGCTGTTTCATCGGCTATTGTGTGTGTCTGTGTGGGCGTGTGTTTGTGTAGTGAAGAAGAGCAACACAAAAATGCTGTTTCATAGGCTGTGTGTGTGTGTGTGTGTGTGTGTGTGTGCGTGCCTGTGTGTGTGTGTGTGTGTGTGTGTGTGTGCGTGCCTGTGTGTGTGCGTGTGTGTGCGTGCCTGTGTGTGTGCGTGTGTGTGTGTGCATGTGTGTGACCAAATACCTGGAGGTACAGCTTTATCCCTGCACCCGGGCATCCTAATTAAACCTCTCTCTCGCCGTACAGGGGGGCGAACGAGGCATTGGTGCGCTTGAATATTAATCATATTTCCTTAACAATACCTTCATAAACCCTTTGTTGTGTCGTGTCCCCCCGCCCCCCCAGGGATGCACCCCATGGGTGAGCATCCTGAGGATGTTTGTTTAGGGAGGCTGTCTGGTGTTCGTGGTGTCTCCCCCCTGTGTGGTGGGACCCCTGTGTGTCTCCTAATGCCCTGCTCAGGTGCAGCGCCCCTAATGTGCTGGTGTTGTGTACACCCACAACAAAGGCTCTCCACTCTGTTCTCTTGTAGAGGGTACTGAGGGGGTCCGGGTCTCTTCACCACCACAGCGCCACGCAGGGTGTGTGTGTGTGTTTATGTGTGTGTGTGTGTGTGTGTGTGTGTGTGTGTGTGTGTGTGTGTGTGTGTGCGTGCGTGCGTGCGTGTGTGTGTGTATGTGTGTGTGTGTGTGTGCGTGTGCGTGTGTTTGTGTGTGTGTGTGGGTGTGTGTGTGTGGGTGTGAGTGTGTTTGTGTGTGTGTGTGCGTGTGTGTGTGTGTGTGTGTGTGTGTGTGTGTGTATGTGTGTATTGGGGGGGAGGGGGCTGTAGATGAAAGGCGAGGCAGCTCAAGTCACCCGCCACGCTCCTCGCCAGGGCATCTTATCTGAGGCTGGCAGGGAAGCCGCCTCCTTCCTGGAGGAGCAGCACACGGGGAGGGAGCCTGCGAGACCGAGGAGCACAAAGTTTGGGAAACAGAGGAGGGGAGAAAATAAAATTGTCTTGACGAGTCTGGGGTTGACATCGGGGGAGGAAACGCGCGGCGTGACTTACTGTCAGCCGAATCATTTTTTGAGCCTACATTGTTTTTGTTTTCTGCACCTGACACGTCGATATTTAAAGGCACGGTGAGTTGATATTTTATGAATCCCAGGAGGGGACATTTCTGATGCGTGGGTTTGGGATATCAGGTTTTGTTTATGTGTTGTGGTTTCACCGTCGTTAACTCAAACTCTCGGGGAGGTGCGCGGATGTGAACAGCGGGGATGTTTCTGGTTGAGAAGGTCACGGTTCCAGGGCTGCTGTTTTACGGCCAGGCGCGCTGTGGATGAGCCATTACAAGACATTTAACACTTATCTACTGGGACCGGCCTACCGGCCTACCCTGTGGTCTGCACCAACTGGTCAGCAGATTTATCCACCGTACACATGGGCCCTTCAGTTTGGCCTCTTCCGAACAGCAGCTTTCACTCATTGGCGTTACCTCAGTTCATCAAATGATCTAAAAGAGTCATAGGCCACAATGTACTGAATGTGATGCCGACGTCAAATAGTACAAAACTAGCTCTGCATGGTCAAAACATGGTCTAAAATGGTTGTGCATGTGTCTTTATGTGTACACACACACACACACACAAAGTCAAAGGAAGTGGTATTCGGCAAAGCAGACCAGCAGCATCTGTCAGAGCTGTGGACCGCTGAATAGATGAAGGTCCTGTCTCACAACCTGATTTATCCAACCTCTGTCTCAAAGAGAAGAGGCTACGCAACACTCTACCTTCACAACGCACTACAATATCCAAGCTACAAAGGACACACTGTGCTGTTAAACTACTTTCTGGTAAAATGAAGAGTAAGATTGCTCCATGTGACATACAGAACAACACTAAATATCCTTGATGCTGTGTCACAATTTGTTTGCAAACCAAACCATGAGTTCATGTTTCTACATGGAACTGTTTTAAGCTCCATGTGTTTTCAAAATATCTCTTCCATTCAAAAGATACACATTCAAATCTGATTTAATGAATGTGGCAAATCGAAAGACACTCACTCACTCACTCACTTTCTACCGCTTATCCGGGGTCGGGTCGCGGGGGCAACAGTTCGAGCAAGGAACCCCACACTTCCCTTTCCCGGGCCACATCAGCCAGCTCTGACTGGGGGATCCCGAGGCGTTCCCAGGCCAGTGTGGAGATATAATCTCTCCACCTCGTTCTGGGTCTTCCCCGTGGTCTCTTCCCAGCTGGTTGTGCCCGGAACACCTCCATAGGGAGGCGCCCGGGGGGCATCCTTATCAGATGCCCGAACCACCTCAACTGGCTCCTTTCCATGCAAAGGAGCAGCGGCTCTACTCCGAGTCTCTCCCGGATGACTGAGCTCCTCACCCTATCTCTAAGGGAGACGCCCGCCACCCTCCTGAGAAAACCCATTTCGGCCGCTTGTAACCGCGATCTCGTTCTTTCGGTCATGACCCAACCTTCATGACCATAGGTGAGAGTAGGAACAAAGATAGACCGGAAGATCGAGAGCTTCGCCTTCTGGCTCAGCTCCCTCTTCGTCACAACGGTGCGGTAGAGCGAATGCAAAACCGCCCCCGCTGCTCCGATTCTCCTGCCCATCTCCTGCTCCATCCTCCCCTCACTCGTGAACAAGACCCCGAGGTACTTAAACTCCTTCACTTGGGGTAAGGACTCATTCCCTACCCGGAGTAGGCAATCCACCGGTTTCCTGCTGAGAGCCATGGCCTCAGATTTAGAGGTGCTGATCCTCATTCCAACCGCTTCACACTCGGCTGCGAACCGATCCAGTGAGTGCTGAAGGTCACAGGCCGATGATGCCATCAGGACCACATCATCTGCAAAAAGCAGCGATGAGATCCCTAGCCCACCGACCTGCAACCTCTCCTCCCCCCGACTACGCCTCGATATCCTGTCCATGAAAACCACAAACAGGATTGGTGATAAAGCGCAGCCCTGGCGGAGGCCAACCCCCACCGGAAACGAGTCCGACTTACTGCCGAGAACCCGGACACAACTCTCGCTTTGGGTGTACAGAGATTGGATGGCCCTGAGAAGTGCCCGCCTCACTCCATACTCCCGTAGCACCTCCCACAATATCTCCCGGGGAACCCGGTCATACGCCTTCTCCAGATCTACAAAACACATGTAGACCGGATGGGCATACTCCCAGGCCCCCTCCAGGATTCTTGCAAGAGTGAAGAGCTGGTCCGTTGTTCCACGACCAGAGCGGAATCCGCATTGTTCCTCCTCAATCTGAGGTTCGACTATCGGCCGAACCCTCCTTTCCAGCACCTTGGAGTAGACTTTACCAGGGAGGCTGAGAAGTGTGATGCCCCTGTAATTGGCACACACTCTCTGGTCCCCCTTTTTGAACAGGGGGACCACCACCCCCGTCTGCCACTCCCTCGGCACTGTTCCCGACCTCCACGCGATGTTGAAGAGCCGTGTCATCCACGACAGGCCCTCCACACCCAAAGCCTTCAACATTTCTGGACGGATCTCATCAACCCCCGGGGCTTTGCCACTGCGGAGTTGCTTGACTACCTCAGTGACTTCCACCAGGGAGATTGATGACGATCCCCCATCAGCTTCCAGCTCTGCCTCTACCAAAGAGGGCGCGTTAGTCGGGTTCAGGAGTTCCTCAAAATGCTCCTTCCACCGCCCGATTACCTCCTCAGTTGAGGTCAACAGCGTTCCATCCTTGCTGTAAACAGCTTGGATGGTTCCCCGTTTCCCCCTCCTGAGGTGTCGGACAGTACGCCAGAAGCACTTTGGCGCCGACCGAAAGTCCTTCTCCATGGCTTCTCCGAACTCCTCCCACACCCGCTGCTTTGCCTCTGCCACAGCAGAGGCCGCCGCCCTCCGGGCACTTCGGTACACTGCAACTGCCTCCGGAGTCCCCTGGGATAACATATCCCGGAAGGACTCCTTCTTCAGTCGGACGGCTTCCCTGACCACCGCTGTCCACCACGGTGTTCGAGGGTTACCGCCCCTTGATGCACCCAAGACCTTGAGGCCGCAGCCTCCCACTGCAGCTTCAGCAATGGAGGCTTTGAACATCGACCACTCAGGTTTAATGTCCCCAACCTCCACAGGGATGCCAGAAAAGCTCCGCCGGAGGTGTGAGTTGAAGGTCTCTCGGACAGGGGCCTCCTCCAGACGTTCCCAGTTCACCCGCACTACCCGTTTGGGCTTACCAGGTCTGTCCCGAGTCTTCCCCCACCCCCTGACCCAACTCACCACCAGATGGTGATCGGTTGACAGCTCCGCCCCTCTCTTCACCCGAGTGTCCGAAACATGCGGCCTCAGATCTGATGATACGATTACAAAATCGATCATCGACCTTTGACCTAAGGTACTCTGGTACCATGTACACTTATGAGCAACCTTATGTTCGAACATGGTGTTTGTTATGGACAGTCCATGACTAGCACAGAAGTCCAATAACAGACGACCACTCGGGTTTAGATCAGGGAGGCCGTTCCTCCCAATCACGCCTCTCCAGGTGTCTCCATCATTGCCCACGTGCGCGTTGAAGTCGCCCAGCAGAACTATGGAGTCCCCTACTGGAGCCCCCTGCAGGACTCCATTCAGGGTCTCCAAGAAGGCCGGATACTCCGAGCTGCTGTTCGGTGCATATGCACAAACAACAGTCAGAGTTTTCCCCCCCATAACCCGTAGGCGTAGGGAGGCGACCCTCTCGTCCACCGGGGTAAACTCCAACATAGCAGCGCTCAGCCGGGGGCTTGTGAGTATCCCCACACCCGCCCGGCGCCTCGCACCTTGGGCAACTCCAGAGAAGAATAGCGTCCAACCCCTATCCAGGAGTACGGTTCCAGAACCGAGACTGTGCGTAGAGGAGAGCCCCACCAGATCTAACTGGTAGCGCTCCGCCTCCCGCACCACCTCCGGCTCTTTCCCCCACAGAGAGGTGATGTTCCACGTCCCCAGAGCCAGCCTTTGCTGCCCAGGTCTGGTCCGTCGAGGACCCTGACCTTCACTGCCACCCATCTGGCAATGCACCCGACCCCAACGGTTCTTCCTGTGAGTGGTGGGCCCACAGAATAGAGAGGGGGGGGGGGTGCCACGTTGCTTTTTCGGGCTATGCCCGGCCGGGCTCCGTGGCAAACCCGGCCACCAGGCGCTCGCTGACGGGCCCCCCTTCTGGGCCTGGCTCCAGATGGGGGCCCCGGGCTTCCTCCGGGCAGGGTCTCTCCTCCTCTTAATTGTTCTTCCATTAGACTCCTTTTGAACCATTCTTTGTCTGGCCCTTCGCCTGAGACCAATTTGCCATGGGAGACCCTACCAGGAGCACAAGGCTCCCGACAACACAGCCCTCAGGTTCATAAGGACACCCAAACCCCTCCACCACGGTAAGGTGATGGTTCTCGGAGGAGCAAATCGAAAGACAGTGTACCTTTTAAGATCCTGTACAAATCTGCCACAAGTACACTTACTATTCATTTCTTTCATGAATCAAATTAACAATCAGAATAAATGGCCTCGTCCATAAAGGACTCTAGCAACAAGTGATCGTTGTATTAGTGCAGCAGCCATGGGGTCAGACCTGGTTTTGTCGGTTAAAGTTTTTTTTTTTGCAGAATCTAGTAGACTAGGGGTACCTCTTTAAGATTTAGGAGGGTGCCCGGTGATATCCCTTGGGCAATTCCATATATTAACCCTTTTTTTGTAGCCTGGGAATTCCCATGCTGCTTTGCGCGCGATTTCATTCTCACTGCAAAGACAGTCTGGAAACCACCGCCCTTATTTTCCCCTGAGTTAGGGAACCAATCACAGAACGGGGGGGGGGGGGCAGCAATACGATGACGACGTCTATGCACGACACCGAAGCTTGTAGCGTGTTAATCCAACATGGCAGCGGACACAACGTTACCGTTCGATGCAGCTTTAGAAAGTGTATTAAGTAGCTTTTGTAGCAATTAATTTAATTTTAGTAGCTAATTTTTAGTAGCAATTGGCCATGAATCGCGCGCAAAGCAGCATGTGAAGAACCAGACGCCATTTGATAGACATTCGTAGCGCCCAATAAACGGCTCTAGGCATTCGTAAACCATGCCTCAAATACGAGAAAATGCACACCTAGTTCCCAGACCACCATCTCATCGAGATGTGGACGCGTCAGCCAGGCTACCTTTTTTGTTCAATGTGCTAAAAATAAGGCGAGACACTACAGGTGAATAGGGTAAAACAATTAACTAGCAGATATCACTATGAAACTTCACAAGTTGATTACTTACTCGAATATGAAAAAAAAATGTATTACAAGTTTTCTGTAATTGAATGTTATAATATGCAAATTAGGTATGATGTCATTAAATATGCACTGATTAGCATAAACTTTGTAAAAAATTGTAAAAAACCTTTTACCAGCCCATGCCATATCAGGATGTGATACTGTGGCGGGTTATTTTGGCATTGGAAAAGGCTCAGTCATCAAAACCCTGAAAGCTGGGTATAAATTATCAGCTATTGGAAATGTGGATGTGCCATTCCAACAAGTCATTGATGAAACCACTGATTTCATATCGGCCTTTTATGGCATAAAGAACAGCAAGAACATGTCACACACAAGGTTGGTAGTATGGGGGGCAAAGAATGGAAAAGGTCATACATCTTCAGCAAATTTGGCTGCTCTTCCACCAACTACAGAAGCATTTATTGAAAATGTGTAGAGGGCCCACTTTCAAGCAGTCTTGTGGCGAACACTCAATATAAATCCTCCTCCAAGACTGAACCCTGAAGAATATGCATGGAAAAAAAACATAAGCAATAAGCTACTGAGCCCAACGAGTCTACCAGAAAATGTCAAACTTGCACCAGACTATATTTTGGAGATGATCAGATGTGGCTGTAAGAGTGAAACCCCTTGTAGCTCTAACAGATGCAGTTGCCAGATGAATGGTTTGCCTTGCACAATGTTCTGTGCATGTTTTAGGGTAGGATGTTCAACAACGAGTGAGCCAGAATTGGACAATTATCAGAACTATATCTGAAATACATACATTTGTTAATTGACATAAAAAAGGGTTACATTTTCCAAATTGTAAAGTACTGTCTGAATAACTATCACACAGAAAACTGTGTTTTAGTCCATTTTATTTGAGTTGATTTGTATTTGATGTGAGTACTCACCTATAACTTTCCAGTCTTATACCTAACCATATTTAGAAGGTTTTTACAGAGGGATTTGTTAATATATTATTCTTAGCTTGATTTCTGACATTTCATTCCTAAAAACATGGCTAAAATTTTTTTTTTTTAAAGGCTATTGGCAGTATTTTCTGATTTAGGCCTACCGAATAACTAAATGAGAGATCCAGAATTCCCTGTGTAATATACTTTTCATCTAATATGTCAACAAAATAAAAAAAATGAAACTAGCTTTATCCAATGTTCAGATTTTACTTTTTAAAGTTTATGCAAATCAGCGCATATTTAATTACATCATGCCTAATTTGCATATCCAAACATTAAATTACAGAAAACGTATAATACATTTATTTTTCATATTGATCTAAGTAATCAACTGGTGAAGTTTCATAGTGATATCTACTTGTTAATTTTTTTACCCTATTCACCTGTAGTATCTCGCCTTATATTCAGGACATTGAACAAGAAAGGCTCATTATTGAGAATTGCCCAAGGGATATCACCGGGCACCCTCTCTAATCTTATTGAGTTACCCCTTGGCAACAAGAAACAGCAAAAAAAAAAAAACTTTAACCGACAAAACCAGGTTCACCTAAATTATGGCATTTGGCTGCCGGACTATATGTGACTGTGACGCCCCTCTACTCCCCCTACGGGCCGCCTGCTGTTCTCCTTGTGGACACATGGCTTCAGGTTGCCGGCCTGCAGTGGGGAGACCAATAAGGGGTGATTGGCCTCACCTGGCGCCGGTGTAGGTATTTAAGCCCTCATGCTCCTTCGCCTCTTGCTCTCTCTCTCTTGCGTTCATGACACTTTTTCTGACACACCGCATTCCAACCCACATTGACCATTTACATACGACCGACACACATCCATACATTCTTCAATTAATATCTCCAGAGAACCTTTTTCTATTACACCTTCAATAGATATTATTTATTGTATTATTGAAACTGTTGTCCTGCCTCTATTTGTGTTATGCCCTGAGCCGGGCGTAACACAAATAAGGAGCTGTCCGCGATTTTGTTTACTTCGGTTTGTTTGGTAGCGTGCAAAGCGGTCTTTCATTCATAAAAACTTTTCTCCGGTGACGTCAACTGTCTCGTACTCCAGGTAGGAAGCAGTCGCTCAGCTGGGCCAGCAGGCTTTTCCTACGAGCGCTGCGTTGTTGTTTTCCGGTTTTCATTAATTTTCGTGTCTGCAATTTTAAGTTATCGTCTGAAGCAATCCCTGGAGGGTGTTTGTTAAAACACTTTTTAGGGGCACGTGAGAACGGCTGCACTTTTTAAGGGCAGTGAGCCTCAAGCCTGGCACGCTTTGAAGCGATAGACAGGACAGACCAGTTGTTTAACGACAGGACCAGAGTGCGTGATGGTCCATCCGGAGGTGAGGAAGATCGGTGTTTGTTGCTTTTCTAGACAGATTCATGCTTTTTTTTTTTTTTGAGCGAGAGAGCCATTGTGTGTGTGTGTGTGTGTGTGTGTTTTGCTTTCGTCAGAATTGGCTATCATTGCGTGCTTGTTGTCGCCCATAATAATATAATAATATTAATAGCTAATTGGTAGCTTCGTAGATAAACTATAGGCCTGCAGCTGCTGGATTTCAGTTACGATTGGTCGTAGTAGCCTATGTAATGGGAAATGTAATGGGAAATCTATCTATGAACAGCAGTAATGTAGTGATGCGTTTGTCTTGCTTACCGTTGTTGTTGGTGAGTAGCCTTGAATCCAGTTTTGTTATTGTTTAGCTGATGCTGACAAACTCACCCATTTGCAGCCAAGTTATGAGCTAAACTTTTTTTCTGCTTGGTGCAGTAGTTTAAGCTACAGACATTAGTTCGCGTCAGTGTTTTTCTCTTTGCCTACACTAGTCTTTTGGAAGCTTGGATTGTGGCAAGCCAGTTCCTAATGTACCACCTGCCTAGTTGTTATAGTAAGTCTGGTTAACATTTTATGGGTAAAGTAAATAGACTGGGGACGCCTTGTTTGTCCGGCTAGCATTATAGTGTTCTTGCTACTAAAAAGAGTAAAACTTTTCCATTTAAAGGGGGTTTTATTTTTTTGTTTATTATATTTCATTACATTTGTTTTTATCTCCTCCACCTTTCTGGTTGTGTTTAGGCATTTAGCCTATCCAAATTGGGCGGTAGCACAGCAAAGTGTTTTGCATCTTTTGTGCTGATTATTGGTAGGTTTTTGCCTGTGTACATGTGTGTTCAGTCTCCAGGTGAGCATTGATTACAAGGTTGTTAATAGCCTGTGTGATTTAGTGATTTATAGTTAAATCATGTTTAACCCAGTGGAAGAGTTTGTGGCTCAGCCCACAGAGGGTTTACTCACCTGTTTAATGAAAGATCAGTTAGTACAGGTAGGTGAGCATTATGGTATAGACATTAGTGCTAATCTTAAAAGAATGAAAACTCCATTGTTTCATGCAGTTAGGACACATTTAATTGACTCTGGTACACTGAGCATGGCTAGTCCATTTCCAGTTCCATCTAATGAAGTGCGACTTCAAGGATCGGCTGTTCAAGAGAAACAGTTAGAGCATAAGTTAGCTTTGAGGAAGCTGGAGGCAGAAGAACAACAAAGGATGTTTGGGCTTCATAGAATAGAGCTTGAGCTTGCCTCAAAAGGCATTCCGATTCCTAGATCGGGTGTTTCTCCCTCCTCTCTTTCAGAGCCGCCATTATTTCCCCCTGGTGCAGCACCACTGGATGTTAGCAAGTACAAATCACGGTGGTGCCACCCTTCTCTGAGAAATAGGTGGAGAAATACTTCTCCCATTTTGAGAGGGTGGCTACTGCTGCGATGGCCAAAAGAGATCTGGACCATGCTGATCCAGTGTGTGTTGGTAGGTAGGGCTCAGGATGTCTATGCTTTGTTGTCTGCCGAGTAGGCAAAGTCATATGAGGTAAAAACAACCATACTGCGTGCTTATGAGTTGGTTCCTGAAGCTTATCGGCAACGGTTCCGTAACTACGAAAAGTTTGATAAGCACGCTTACATTGAGTTTGCTCCAGAGATGGAGCATTTATTCAATCGTTGGTGTACTTCTTAGAAAGTAGACTCCATGCCATTACTTCAAGAGCTTGTCCTTCTTGAGGAGTTGAAGAACTGTGTGCCTGATGTAATAGAAACGTATCTAAATGAGCAAAAGGTGATCGCTCTGGCCCAGGCCACCGCTCTGACCGATGAGTATGCATTACGTAGTATGTCGTCCTGGTTTTAGAGTAGGTTTCTTTCTTGGGTAAGTCAAAGCCTGTTGGGGCAGAGGCTAACCCTGTGTCTTCACAAACAGGCTCTAATCTATTGACTGTAGCAAAGGCTGATTTTGTGTGTTACCGTTGTAAAAAGCCAGGACACTCGAGCTTTGAGTGTCTGGAAAAGAAGTGGAGTATAAGCCCGGTATGACTGTGCAATCCCTTAATAATTCTCACTGTGACTCTTGGGCTGAGAATGTTTGTTCTCCGGCGGGGGCTCATTGTAGTGAAAACTCAGATTACTCCCCATTTATCACTTTGGGCTACCAGGTAAAAACAGGGTGCCTGTGCGCATCCTGAGAGATATGGGTGCAGCACAATCTTTTCTTTTGTAGCCTCTCTCTGATAAGACCAACACTGGGACTCAGGTATTGGTTAGGGACATTGAGATGGGTTTTATAGAAGTACCTTTACATCGAGTCAAGCTTTCCTCTGGCTTAGTCAATGGTAATGTCGTGCAGAGGTGTATAAAGTACTTGAATAAAATAACTAAGTAAAAGTATAAGTACCATAACTGAAATTGACTTTGGTAAGTTAGTCACCTAAAGGAAAATTACTTAAGCAAAAGTCTTAAAGTAGCTCACATTTAATGTACTTAAGTATCAAAAGCATCTTGTGAAAAAATATACTCAAGTATCAAAAGTAAAAGTACAAGTACAAGTATTTTAATTGTATGCATGAAAAGAAGCAAAACAACCCAAAATGATTCTCCCCTTGTTTTTTATTTAACTTTTTCAGGTGAATGAAATGTTGTATAGAATACCACTCAAAAAATAAACAATGTCTTTAACATTTAACATAAGAACCACTTTTTCGCTTTTTAACTATGTTGGGGGAATCCTCATGAGCTGAGGCACAGTAACAACACACAAACAACATTTCTGGTTCAAGTGGATAAGTTGAACTTGCGGTTCATCCTCAGCAGAAGCTGATCTTCAAAAGTGTCCGCAGCTAGCCGTGCTCTTTTTGGGCTTTTGGGGCCCGCATTTACCTTCAACTTTGCAAGAGTACCGTACATGGTTCTTCTCGTCCTCTCGGACCCGCACATTCCAGATAATTCTTTGACTATTTTAATTTGGAAATTTACTTTGACAAATGTCAAAGTAACGAAGTAAAAGTATATTTTTTAACTTTTAAATGTAGTGAAGTAAAAGTAAAATTCCTGATTAAAAAAAAAAACTCAAGTAAAGTACAAATCCTCAAAAAAAAGACTTAAAGTGATGGTTCGGAGTAAAATTCACCCTGAGGTAATTTCCACCAATAATCCAGCCAAATACCCCCTCAGATCCAGCCAAATACCCCCTCACGTTACTTCACCGCTACCCATCATAATGAGTGCTCCTCTGACACCTGATGTTCCAGATTAATATTGAAATAAATGCCCTCATGTTTTTCCTGTCTGTGCTGGAACAAGGGCTAGAGCTAAGAAGATACGGGAAGCGAGGGTGCAGGGATGCTTAAATAGTACTCCACAGGTGGTCAGTCAGGCTTTTGAGGAAACAACAACTGCCATTCCTCCAGTTGACAGCCAGTCGTGAGTCCGATCCATCAGTGTCCAGTCATGAACAATATGTTCATGACCAATCTGTTGACCATTTGGAGTCTGCTGTGGATTCAGAGATATTATCTAGTCTGTTCCAGGTCTCACGTGGTGATCTCATTGCTGAAAAAAAAGTAGATGGAGATCTTCAGAGATTGTTTGCTCTTGTATTGCCTGAGGAAGATGGGGACAGTGAGACTTCCCATTACTGTATAAAGGAAGGACTGTTATGTCGAAAATGGACTGTGACCAGAGACAGTTTTATGAATACAGATATTCAGGTGGTGGTTCCTTTCAAATTTCAGAAAGCGGTGCTAGCAGTCTCCCATGATGGAGTGGCAGGACATACCGGTGTTCAAAATACCTATAACTGGGTGGCCCCCAGGTTCTTTTTGCCTGGGTTGAGGCGAGATATCTCAAAATACATAAGAGTGTCATAACTGCTAAATGACTGGCAAACCCAATCAAAAGATACCTATGGCCCCCGTTACCCTTCGGCCTATCCTCTCAGGTCCATCACGTCTCGGTCTGTTCTTCGGGCTCTAACAACCTTCATGTCTACTTTTGACATTCCACGTGTCAGTCAGATCAAGGTTTAAATTTTATGTCCAAACAGTTTGCTAAAGCATTGCGTCAGCTCAAAGCTAGACATAACATCTCTAGTGCATATCACCCACAGAGTCAGGGGGCTCTGAAAAGGTTTCACCAGACTCTAAAGTCTTTACCAAAATCTTTTTGTGTTGAGCTTTCTACTGATTGGGACGAGGGTCTCCCTTGGCTGCTGTTGGCTATCCGTGAAGTTGCACAAGAGAGTCTTGGGTTTAGTCCCAATGAGCTAGTGTTTGGTCATGCTGTTCGAGGGCCTACTGCTGTGCTGGCTGATGAGTGGAGTACTACGCAGCCAGCTGCTAACGTGCTGGACTATGTCAGTGGATTTAGGTTCCGCCTCTATCAAGCACATGCTGCTAAGAATGCGCTAGCGAGATCACAATGTAAGATGCAGCGCCTCTTCAATCGTAAAGCTACAGCATACCCTTTTGTAAAGGGGAAAAGGTGTTAGCCATGTTACCAATCATAAACAGACCATTTCAGGCCCGATTTTCAGGACCTCACACAATTATCAAGTGTCTGTCTGATCACAACTATGTGATTAGCACACTGGACTGGAGAAAGAAATCACAGGTTTGTCATGTAAATCTTTTAAAGTGTTATATCTCTTCAAATCCTGTAGGCTTAGTGACTCCTCCAGTAGGTCCACCTTGTGTTCGAAGATCTTTGACTGTGTCGTCTCCGGTGGAGACAGGAATTATGATTGTGAGGTTGATGAAGATGTGACCATGCCCTCCCGTGAGGTTTCAGAGGGGTTTTACGGAACTCTTTAGTTACGGAACTCTGAGTTACTGTCAGACTTCCATAAGCGTCTCTCTCATTTATCTGAAAATCAGAGTACTGACATTGTTTAGCTGGTGAAGGCCCTCCCATCCCTTTTTCCGGATGTGCCAAGCCGTACCACGGTCATTCAACATGACATTGAGGTGGGCTCAGTACGCCCTGTTAAACAGCATGTGTATCGGGTGAATCCCCCTAAGAGGGCCATTCATGGGAAGGAGGTGGAATATTTATTGAAAAACAATTTGGCCGAGCCCAGTTGTAGTCCGTGGAGTTCCCCTGCTTGTTGGTGGGTAAACCTGATGGGACCAACCGGTTCTGTACAGAACTTGACTCAGTCACAAAAGCTGACCGTTTTCCTTTACCCCGTGTGAATGACTGCATTGATCTCGTCGGAGCGGCTAGTTTTGGTAGTAAATTCAATCTCCTCAAGGGTTATTGGCAAGTACCTTTAACACCCCGTGCTCGGGAGTTGTCTGCTTTTGTCACCCCAGATCATTTCCTGCAATATACAGTAATGCCTTTTGGAGTCAGAAATGCACCTTCGTCTTTTCAGCGCCTCATATACCACGTCCTGGCAGGCATGGACGATGTCCTGGTGTTTAGCGCCACCTGGTGGCAACATTTAGAGCAGATCAGAGAGCTTTTCCAGCGTCTCTCAACTGCCAAACTGACTATTAATCTTGCAAAGTGTGAATTTGCCAAGGCAATGGTCCCCTATCTCTGTAAAGTCGTTGGTCGGGGTCAAGTCCGACCTCTGGGAGTAAAATTTGAGGCCATCTGCAAATTTCCCGTCCTGTGTAGTCGCCACAGTAGCCACGCCATTGACTAACCTCCTGAGTGTTAAGGTCCCTTTTGTGTGGACCGAGTCTCCCCAACAGGCTTTTGAGGCTGCCAAGGCTCTCCTCTGTAGTGCTCCGGTTTTGGCTGCTCCAAGATTTGATGACCCTTTTTAATTAGCTGTCAACACCAGTGATTGTGGGACAGGTGCTGTCGTTTTACAGTCAGGCCCGACTGGGGTAGACCATCCTGTTTGTTATTTTTCAAAGAATTTTAGCCGCCCACGGATGGCCTACTCAACAGTGGAAAAGGAGGCACTGGCGCTCATTCTGGCTGTCCAGTTTTGAGTTCCGCTCCAAGTCCTATAATTGTTCACACCGACCATAACCTCTGGGTTTTCATAGACCGGATGCGGAACTCTAATCAGCGGATAATGCGCTGGAGTTTGATACTCCAGCCTTATCCTTGAGCAAAAGCATGTCTCTTGTCTGTGACGTGTTCTTTTTTTTTTGTCTTCCCAGTGTCCAAGTGTTGGGTGTTGGGTGTTGGGACGACCTCGAGATGGAACGGGCTCACAGAGGGGTTTTTTGTTTGTTTGTTTGTTTTTGATGTTTCTAGTTTCTGAGTGGAAAGCTTTCTGGGGAAGGAGGTGTGACGCCCCTCTACTCCCCCTACGGGCCGCCTGCTGTTCTCCTGGTGGCCACACAGCTTCAGGTTGCCGGCCTGCAGTTGGGAGACCAGTTCGGGGTGATTGGCCTCACCTGGCGCCGGTGTAGGCATATGAGCCCTCACCCTATTTTGCCTCTTGCTCTCTCTCTTGCGTTCAGGACACTTTTTCCGACACACAGCATTCCGACCCACGTTGACCATTTACATACGACCGACACACATCCATACATTCTTCAATTAATATCCTTAGACAAACTTTTTCTATTACACCTTCAATAAATATTATTTATTGTATTATTGAAACCGTTGTCATGCCTCTATTTGTGTTGTGCCCTGAGCTGGGCGTAACAGTGATGTTCAAAAGAAATGGCCTGATCTTCAGACACATCACGCAACAAGTGATCATTCAATGGCCGTTCAACATAAGTCCAAGCACATCTCCAGAACACTGTCCATCCTCAACCTCTGCTGTGTGGCTGTGGACTGCTGACCCGTGGACAGCCCCCTGCGTGCGTCATCACCTCTGCTTGTTTTCACCTTTCCAACGCTGATCTTCTGCAGCAGCATCGACTCCACTGACCATCCTGTCTGGCCTCTGTGTCCTTCAGGCCGATGTTCTCCTGCATCTCATCACTCAGTACGACGTCCGGGACAGCCGACATGCCGTGTTTCGCTGTTTCACAATCTGTGAAGCTAGGATTCTGCACAACATGGAGGGAGGCGCTGTACACCTCCCTGGTGCCCAGGCGGACCGGGCCGTGGTATCACTCCCCCCCACAGGGTCTGGTTCATGGGAGTCGGGGTGATGCGTTCTCTTGTTCCTGTGCTCGCCTCGCCGCGGTTCAAACAAATAGGCTGTGGTCTCTCGTTAGTAAACAGATCATTCACAGTCCACCCCTCGCACTGTCGTCCATTTTGATTGTCTACAGTTGGCCTTTTCAACGTGAGCAACAGCATTTTACCCCTAAAGAGGTTTTTCGTTTTTGACAGATGTTGGCATGCAGCCAGAGCGTGCAGTGGCAGGGGCAGGGCAAAGCACATAAAAAGTATTGCTATTGAGAAACATTTTACTGGCCTTCATTCTTGCTCAGAAGCTGTTTTTTTTTGTGAGGAAACTTGATTCTAATTGTTTATGTTATAGTGAATAATTTGCATGCAGGAAGTGGGAAGTCAAAGTGAGCCGCCAATTAAATAGATCTTCACTACGCATCAGACTACACAACACACACACACACACACACACACACACACACACACACACACACACACACACACACACACACACACACTGCTGCACACAACGCCTTGACCCTGTCAGCAGACCAGCAGCCCACCAGCAGACAGACAGACACTGGGGGACTGCTAGATAGAGAGCTGGATGGACGATTGATGGAGGCTTTGTGAACAGACACCCACAGAAACACACAATGTTGTTCATCCCAATGATCTGAAGGCAAAGCGACACACACACACACAGCAACGCCAGGCTGGTGAGTGAGCGACCGCAGAGTGCGGCCGAGCGGAGCTGGGGAGGTGTGAGCGGCCTGACGCGTCATTACATCACAGCCCTCGGCGCTACGGCGCCTCGCTCTGCCGACGCCGTCCGCGGCGCCGCTGACCGCCACTCTCATGGCTGCAGGCAGCGGTGGCCGAGTGGCCGTGAACCACCAGCTCACCGCCCATGACGGCCTCCCACTGGCACCCTCCACCGGCTCGCACTGCCGTTCACACTTTCCCTACCGCTGTCCTCCCCCTGGAGTCCACCACCTCCGCGGGATGCTCACTCTCACATTCACTTTCATTCACACTATCATCACTATCAGTCACCGCCTTCTCTGCCTCTCTTCCCCCGGGAGTCCTCCAGCTCCGCGGGATGCTCACTCTCACATTCCCTTTTGTTCACCCTACTATACGCCATCACTATCACATTCACTTACATTCCCACCCCCACGTTCACTATCACTCACTATGGTTCCTACTCTCACTTCCAGTTTGACTTTCACACTCAGTCTCACACTCACTGTAACACTGTAACAGTATTCACGCTCATTGCCTTACAAGCAATGCTATATATAGAGAGAATGATACTGTACGATATGTGATATGATATGATAGTACTGGTTCTTCTCCTGGTATTATACTATGCTATACAATAAATTATATTATATATGTTATATATTATATTAATATATTATACTCCCTTATTCTACTACAGTGCTATCATTAAAGTATTTCTGTCTGTCTGTCCCTGATCTCACTGGCACGGTGTGGTGATGTGGCTGACATCTTAGGGTGGCACATTCTGCACACCAAAAGCTATTACTGAATAATCTCTAAATCTAATCTGAATCTAATCTCTCTCTCTCTCTCTCTCTCTCTCTCTCTCTCTCTCTCTCTCTCTCTCTCTCTCTCTCTCTCTCTCTCTCTCTCTCTCTCTCTCTCTCTCTCTCTTCTCTCTCTCTCTCAGAGCCTGTCCATCAGAAGAGCACAGTCTTTGTCGAACAGTACCAATACAGGCAAGTTCATTTCCAATGAGCACAGAACATCTTGCTGTCCTTTTTATAAATTCATATTTTAAGTTTCATGAGCTTCATCTCAAATAGTTGCTGATTATGTATTATGCATTCAGTTTGATGCATACTACAATTAGGCATTGCTGTGTAATTTATACTTTTATGCCTTTGTAAACTATGTAAAGCAAATCTTTTTGTGTAACAGCTAGTTGTTAACAGCTCTAATAATTTTGTTCAGTAATTAACCAATTATGGAAATGTGCAATGTTTACATTTTTCAGGAAATGATTTGTTTTGAGACTGCTGCTTAAGGTCTGTCTTAATCCATCTAATTTATCCACTGTATCAGCAAACACATGCTGTGTGTGCCTCCAGAACTGACTTTACATTAACTAATTTCTCATTTAAAACACGAATGCTCAACATGCTCAAAGATAACATGTAACAGATTGAACCACAGAGCACCAGAACTAAATTGGAGACTCGACCAGAAACCAAACAATTGCTTCCATTTTGGTTCCATCTGGTCAGTACATAGACAGTAAACAGTGACTTCACTGAGCTGGTAGAGGGTTTGCCATCTTGCTCAAGGATTGATTGGTCGATTGGTCCTGGATCAGAGCCAACACAACCACTAGAAGAAGAGCCAGTTTCAAAAATGACTTCACTCAGACACAAATCATCATATTTAACATCAAGCCTGCAAGAAACCCCAACAACCCAATTCTAGAATGTTGGCCGAGGTTGGCCAGCAACAACTCCTCATGTTTCCCAGGACACAACCTGCCCCGATAACAGCCACCAGCCACCATCAGGTGGGCCCCACTGACCTGGTGTTCATCCTGACCTGGGAAATGGAGGAAAAACACCAGAGATTTGTGCTCTAAAGCTGACAGCAGCACAGATCCCCACGTGTTCTTGAGATGTGAACAGACATAAGCTAGCTGGCGCTAACAACAGGCTACGCCAGAATAATCACAACTGGGTTTTATAGCAGATGTCATACATTACTTCAGGTGACATTTTAATGGAAAGTCACACACACAACAAGTCACAGCCCAATAATTTCCACTCTGACATATCAGAGATGTAAACATCTTATTATGTACCGCAAATGATGACTTATGACATTTCCTATTCAATTTACAACCGCCAGACCACTCCTTGATAGGGCATGTCAATAAACATAGGGCTTGGACACTTCCTCTGTATGAGTCATTTTTCATCAAGGCTTTTTCTATTCATAAAGTCAATCAGTGTACAGTTGAATGAACATTTTATATTTATGAAGTGGCTGCGGATGGAAGGACATTGAGAGCCAATGTTCTCAAAATATGTCCTCGCTTTATTTGTTTATTTTTCCCTCCAAAATGTCAGAGTTGTATGTTTATCGCTCTGTGTTGCTCTCCACACAACCTTCTGCACAGCACCACAGGGTTCATCAGAGCCTCAGGGTGGCTCACATTTTTGTTTCCTGTTATAACTGGAATTTATATTAAACTCCTCCCAGTCTTAAGTCTTAACTCAATATATATATATATATTTGATTTGATTCCCCGGAAAACATATAATTGATTACCCACACACCAATATTTTGAACACCTCAACAACATTTCTTGTGTCTTTTCTAGCATGCTTGGGGTGGGGGTACCGTCCCCACTCCGAGTTGGGCAGGGTATCCTGGTTGCCGTGGCGATGCAGACTGCAGGGGGCTTATGGTTGGGATTGCTGCAGTCTCAGCTGTACGCCGCATTTAGTCTGGGATCCAGTGATGGCCTCCCATCCACCACAATGTCTCCACTCCTGGTGCAACATATCTAGCAGACAGAACTGAGGATCAAACCTGTGTGGCGTGGCCCCAGCTACCCAAACCACTCACCACTCTGTGCCCACAGCATGCGAGAGTACTTTACTATACACTATCTTTACTACCTGGTTAGACTCCTGGTTGTATCACAATGCTATTGGTTAGATATACTCCCAAGTTACACTCTTATGTGTGAAAAAATGCTAAGACGTGGGATTGCTCTCACATGGCTGTAGGACGCTTTGGATAAAGTGTCCACCAAAACAGCTTTTCAGCTTTTCGTTCTTTAATGCTTTGTCTTCATGTTCTTTCTGCCCAGTTTCCCCAGCTTTATGAGAGCGCAGCATTGGGTCCTGATCCAACGTGTTAGCTCTGGAGATTTGCGCCCTGGCTGTCCCATGGAACCCTGTTGCGAAACACTGAAGGACGCAACTCGGTTTGGGTTGTGTTTTAGTCATGGGTCTTGGTCGGGTTGGGTCCGGGGGGTCTGCCTCTGGCCAGCTGGCAGCCCCTCCTGGTTATCTGGGTCAAAATTTGGGCCACCTGGTGACGGTGGTCACAGAGGGTCTTCTGCTCCGCTGAGGAACTCTGCTCCAGGCGCTGGGATGATGGAGCGGCTGCTCGCTCGGGGTTCTGCTCCACAGATCCATCACCCCTCTCAGGTGGCGGGCGGCTCGCTGGGCCGGTGGCCATGCTCGCGCTGGAGCGGTACGTTGCTTTGCCAGAGGTGGGGTGATTAGCATTAGCGCTAGCGGTGGAGCGTTACATAGTTCTGCCAGAGGAGGCATGATTAGCATTAGTGCTAGCGGTGGAGCATTAAGTAGTTCTGCCAGAGGTGGTGTGATTAGCATTAATGCTAGCAGTGGTGTGCTATGTAGCCCTGCCAGAGGTGGTGTGATTAGCAACCTCTGTCAGGGCTAGCAGTGGTGGTAGCAGTATTTGGGTCGCATTGCTTTACTCGGTACTGAGAGCTGTTTGTTTGGCGTAAATGTTTGATTACCGGGTTGGAGGTAGTGCTTGGTGGACACACATTGAGGACAGGACTTTGGTAAACTCTTACTCGATGAAAAACAACTCATTCAGCACATTCTGTTAGAACTCGTTAAAGTCAAACCTGCCTCGTGTTTATTGCTTCGTTGTTTTGTTGCTGAGACCCCTGTGAAGTTAATTAATTACAGGGACTCTTACCCATTAATTAGTAAGAGTCGTGGCCTTGATCTAGTTGAGGTTTTCTGTCGAGTTTCCCCTCCCTGCTTCCTGAGAACCCTGCAGTGGAGGAGCGGATTGACAGACACACACAGACAGCGGGGGGACGCTGGCTGGCGTCCCCCCGGTGTCAGCCATCAGCCCGCCGTCTCATGTGTTCCAGATGTGATCAGAGGCGCTAGTTTGTCCATTAGCAGCAGAGCGTGAGACGGACAATGTTTCAGGCGAGATCGGGACTGTCTGTCAGAGTGGGTCCTTGTTGACACAAACACCAGAACACACCGACAAGAACAACATCAGCAACATGAAGGCAGGAACGCTGGCTGATGCTCCCCAAGCACACGCAACACTGATGTACGAGCCAGAGCTGTGCCACGTGGGAAATGTAGTCCATGGGAAACATGGCTTCTAGATGTATGTATGCGCACAGAGACTGAAGGGATCAAACAGAAACATATACAAGGTTGAACACACACACAAACACACACACACACACACACACATGCGCATAAACACACACTAGCACGTAGGTGCACGCGCACACACACATTCACACACACAGTTCATTTCTACAGTTACCACTAAATACACTTCCGCCACTAAATCCCATTTCACAGGATCAGTAATCCACTTGTCTCTAATGTACACATGTCTTACCTCAGCTGTTTCTTCTTCCAGTGGGACAGCGTTAAGTGAAAGCTGTACTTAGCATCTCAAGGAACAGTGACAGCAGCACTAATCCTGTGGTTTTCAGGACCTTGGGCTTCATTCCTCCTGCACTGTAGGTGTAGGTGCACTGTAGGGGCAGACGCCTGGGGTTGGAAGTGGTCATGGCATGTTTGAAATCTGTCCTGAACCGATGGGGTAGCAGATACAGTGCCCGAAGGTCACAGCACCCTAATGAATCCCAGTCGGAAGGACATGCGCTTAAAACCCTGATGTCTCCAGATAGCCTTTAAATGCAACATGGCTAGCCCCTACCTGCACACATCTGAACTCACTGAAGGTCGCTTTGGGTAAAAGTTACTGCTAAATTAATAAATAGACGTTTTTTATTGAAATGCTGCCCATCTTAACTTCAAACAACCCTGAACAGCTGTGCAGTAACATTCTGAGCAACATCAACAAAGCCTGTTAATCCACGTTCAAAGTAAACAATAGAGGCCAGTCCTCATACCCTGTTTAGCTTGCAAATATTACCATTTTACTATTCATTTACTATTCCGTCATGGGGCAGACTCCAGTAGATTGGACCAGGACCAGGGCTGGGGACTTGTTCAAGGACGCCAGGTGACATGGCTGACATTGGGCTACGAATCTAGAACTTAGCAAAGTAGTCCCGGATTTGGCGTGGTGCGCCGCGGTCAGAGAGGTGATCTCTCTCTGGATGCTGTAGCGGGTCCTTAGAGCCCGCTGGGTCCTGAGAGCTGGTGGCTTCACACGCACTACTGTACCGGGCCTACGGGGACCGGTGCCCTTCCCCTCCCTCTGAGCAGCCTTTACGTCAAAATGCCTTTTCCCTTCGTCTCTGAGGGCAGAACAAGGGTTCTCCCCCCAGCCCTCCGGCCCTGTCAGTGCTGAGTATCGGTGCCAAGGTGAGCAGAGAGATGGAGCGAGGTTATGACACGTAGTGGAAGTTAGTTTCAGAAGTTTGTGAAGGCCACGCGGTGAGACAAACACGATGGGGCGACAGGCGGCGCAGCAGACAGAGACAGGGTGCCTCCTCCACGCTGGGCCTTGTGATGTGACACACACACACACACACACACACACACACACACACACACACACACACATACACACACACACACACTCAGACACACACACACAAACACACACACACACACACACACACACAGACCCACGCACACACACACATACACACACACACACACTCAGACACACACACAGACCCACGCACACACACACATACACACACACACACACTCAGACACACACACACAGACCCACACAGACACACACGCACAGACACACACACACACACAGACCCACTCACACACACACACACACACACACACACAGACCCACTCACACACACACACACACATACACAGACCCCCCCCCACACACACACACGCACAGACACACACACACACACACACACACACACACACACACACACACACACACACACGCACAGACACACACACACACACACACACACACACGCACACAGAGACACACACTTTATTCTGTCATTGATCGTCATCACTTCTTTCAGTCGCGTCAGTTCCACAAAGACATCAGAGATCGTCTGAACATTCAACCACAGCATAGTGTCTATATGGAATTTAATACTGAGCCTGGTAGAGAGGCCATGTGTCACTAAGTATGTTCAGCAGAAGAGGGAACTACATTTCAGGCTCATTTAACGCCCATTGTTTCCATCAGCAATAAACTAAAGTAGCGCCCCATCCTTCTTTCCAAAGAGGCAGAGAGAAACAACGGTAGGAAGTGGATTTCAGCAGAGGCTCTGTAGAGGGTACTCTTGTTTAGAGTACCCTCATGTCCCACCACCCCCTCCACCACCATTGTAACCACCACCACCACCACTATAACTTACATTTTATATTGATGCTGTATTTCATATGCTGTTATTCTCCCTTCAGGGATCGATACAGCAGCCATCTATCTGTCCACCTATCTATCTACCTGTTTGATGTGATACACTTAATATGTCAACCTGGAGATGTGAAACAAGCTGTACGATAATGCACAGCAACACATGGGTGTAGAGGTGGCCACGCCCACCCATACATCCCGATGGAACGGGCCTCGTCCGATACATTTCATTGTCCAGTATGATTGTAAGGGATGCTGCACATTTAACAGTAAAGGACTTGAATCTCGAATCTCCGTCTATATTCGTATACGATCTTCAACCAACGAAGCGTATCATCCATACAGTGTGTCTACTCCATGCGTGTTTGCTCATGAGCTTTGAAGGCAAACAGCAGGAACGGTGGGCACTCAAACCCTCAGGATGGGAGCCCTCTTTCATGTCGGGCTTTGCTGTCGATGGGGTGAATGCGCCAAATCACCCCACACAAAACCACAACAGCAAAATGCACGGTTTGAACATCATCCAGACGCCTCTTTAACACCCAGTCCAGCCCCCGGTCTGCAGCGTGCCGTCTGCAGTGCAGACGCTGTGAGGTTTCCCCAGAACCCCCGCCCCCCCCATCATGCCTTCCCCAGCCCAGGCGGGGGGCGAGTGAAGGAGCTGCATACACTTTTACACTGCGGCCACAGGAAGCTCACCGCGCACCACCTCGCTCACGTCTCCCAGCGCGGGGCTGTGTGCTGTGCGTCGCCATGGTAACTGGGCAGCTGGTCGTCGGGGGGCTGGTGGGTTGGTGTGGGGGGGGGGGGGGGATCTGCTGTTTAAAAATGACGGTGTAGCAGGAAGAGCTGACCTGTGAATGTTTACTTGGAGTGAGCCGTGTTGCAGGGGACATTCGGCTCTGAGTGGATTCTCCTCAGGGGGGGGGGGGGGCTGCCTCGCTCCCCCGGAACCCCCGCTGTGCAGCGTGCACATTACCAGCCCCTCCGTGGCATGCGACATCCCTTCCTGTGTCGACAATCCGTCAACAAAGTGCGCGCTTTTGAGAAGTGGACACACTCACGGGTGCGATCGCTTCCTCCGGTGAACGGGAAAAAAACACATCACATCAGTGGCTTGGTGGAGACGCCGCACCTCGTCCTTAAAGGGGAGCGCCAGCCCAGGGCTGTGATTGGACGGCGAGAGGCCGTCTGCGTTCAAACGTTCAGCAGCCGAAACGTTGTGAGGTTTGAGGGCCAAGTGCTGCAGGAGCCTGCGTGTGGCGCTCTCGCTGAAAAGACACCAACGGTGATCGTCCACACGTAACGTGTCCGTGCCAGCGACAGCGTCTCGAGACGAAGATCTGTATGGAGAAGCTGCAGCTGACTCAACCTGTTGGACAGATTGAGCCTCTGAAAATGTTCGGCTTCTCTTCTCGAGCCACATGACAACATAACCTTACCTCCATACCGGCCCAGCCAACCCATGCTAGGAAATGTACGCAGTTCTGGTTTTGTAAGACGTTTGCATAAAAGCATACAAAAAAATAGCCTATATACTGTATATATAACAGGATTTCTATATGGCACAACAGCATGCTAAATCTTCTCATGGCACGGAACATTCCAGATTGTTTAGAGAAGCTACTTAAGACTAGACAGTGGGCAACTTTAATCGATGTTTTCTCTGTTGCTATTATCTGCAGCCCCCGGCGGCCTTGGTACAGTGGGCAGTCGCCAGCGTTTTCTCTTTCTCTCATCACCTCTGGTGAGTGAACACCATTCTCCGCTCTCTCCTGTTCCCTGTGAGGTCCTCATCCATCAAAAGGACTCTGCAGATGCTGGGGCGACACTGTGTTTATGCAACTTTAAGGGCTCCCCCCCCCTCCCTCTCTCCCTTTCTCTCTCTCTCTCTCTC
>JAXIVH010000024.1:3402753-3425688 GCA_036785325.1 Urophycis tenuis | reverse complement strand
TACACCAGTGTGGTTGGAAAACCTTTGAATAATTAATAGGAATTGTGAGGCACGCACAAACACACACACACACACACACACACACACACACACACACACACACACACACACACACACACACACACACACACACACACACACACACACACATGCACACACACACACACACACACACACACACACATGCAACCACAAACACACAAACACACCAGGATCGATGTTCCTTTCTGTGTTGAACAGTATATTTCAGGCCAGAGGGGGTGATACGCTGGACCCCAACGCAGCAGGTCTCTGTGGCCTCTGTGGGCCACACTTACAGTATATTTACAAGCTGCGTACGGGCACCAGTGTTCCTGGTTGGTTCACTATCGAATACAGAGACAAAACCATCGACCAAACTCGCAGTAAACGTTCCGCAACACGGGCATTAAACAGGCGCTGATGTTGTGCTGACAGGCAGGACTGGTTATTTCAAATGCAGTCCGACAGAAAACAGGACAACACAAACAATCACACAACAATCACAATCACAACAAATCAGGTACATCCACATTGGGCACATAAAAGCACACTGTATGTATATATTGTGGTTTGTTTACAAACCGTTTACCAGAATCCCTCCGTGGCCGCCATTAAACGAGCATGCGGCGTAAACATTTATTTGCTATAGCATTGGCAATAAATGGAAACAACTGATGTCCTCACGCTGCAAAGGGAGAGACAATGATTCCACTCTTCCTTCACAGCTGATGGATATTTCACAGCATTTCACAGCGCTGTTTCAGCGTTCCGGAATAAGGCCCCGTGGTCCAATTCAGATGAGTTTGTCTCACCAGTGGATCTACTTCCCAACAGATCTGTTGGCGAGCAAACAGAAATAAATTCAAACCCGCGCCTTTGCGTGGAAGACATCCATAAAACGTCTGGCCACATCCACCAAAATGTATTTCCATCTCTTTGCACAAATATATGCTAGTTCTGGGTAAACCGTCTGCCATTAGTCCTGCAGGCGGAGGAGTTACCCACGCCTTCCGTCCAATCCAGGCAACTTTGAGGTCGACGGGCGTTTTCTTTTTCGATAAACCAATTAGCTGAACGGACTGTTGCTTTTTCGTGGCAGTGGACAGAGAGGATGAGACTTCAGTAGTTTATATTCACACACAACTTTCTACAGAGGAGACGCCGCGTTAGCTTAGCAGGGATTTAACACAGGGAAGAAAAACAAAGGAAGTGGAAGAACTGAGGGAACATTTTGTGTTCCGTCTCAAACACCGCCAATATGTTTCTGAGGCAATCCCCTCATTATGGTGATGAGTATTAAACAGCAAATCCCCCTCTCCCCTCGCTCCCACTTCTCTTCCAGCCGCGGTTCCAACCTCCGCCTCCCTCGTCAGAGACCGCAGAACGCAGCGGTTCCCCCGGACCTCGGTTCCCCCGGACCTCGGTTCCCCCGGACCTCGGTCCCGCCTAGGATCCGGGCCGTGCGCGGCTCCCAGCGGCGCCGGCGTTCGTGTCGCCGCTGGTGCACGGCCGCCACCTCGCCGTTTATCACGCCTCCCGCCGTTTCCTCCAACGGTCTGCGGTGCACTTGAGGAGCATGCCGGCTTCCCCCGGGCGGGGGGGGGGGCTGGAGGCCGGGGTTGTAAACAAAGCATTTTAATTGGCCTTCCAGGGAATCCCTAAGCGGGGGGGGGGGAGGGAAGGGGAGGGGGGCGGCGACGAGGGGGGAAGGACGAGAATGTGTGCGGGGGAGAGTTTGCGTGCAGCGCGAGTTGCTATTCCCGGTGAGTCATCGTCCTCTTCCCCGGCATCGCCTTCGCTGTTGTTCAGACAGCACGTCGTGTAAGACAAGTCTAGGTCACACACATCCACATACACACACACACACACACACACACACACACACACACACACGCACGCACACACGCACAAACCCACACACGCACACACACAGGCGCACGCACGCACACACACTCACACACCCACACACACATACATGCACGCACACACGCACGTACACACACACGCACATACGCACGCACACACGCACGCACACACAAACACACAGACACGCACACACACACACACATGCACACACACACATGCACACACACACACACACACAGACACACACTTTCACACGCATGCACGCACGCACCTACGCACACACACACGCGTTCTGATCGTCTCAGTGTGTTTGATTCTTTTCCCCTCTCCTTCCTCTGCTACCCCCGTTCTCCTCCATTGTACTCGATGACGTCGCTTCTGTTCTCTGTGTTCTACTCTCCTCCATTCTCTTGATTCCCCCTCGTTTCCCAACGTGCTCCCCAATCACACGCAATTCACTCAGTACTATCCCCGCCTCAGAGTTCTATCACCTCTTCTCCTCTCCATGGTATTCTGTGGTATTCTATCCCATTCTCTGGGATATTCTATATTGTCTATTCCATTCTAATATATACACTCTCTATTCAATTATTTCATATTATAGGCTGTTGGAATATATTTGACATTACCGCACAGCGATCGCTCTTTTCTACAGACACACACACACACACACAGACACACACACAGACACACACACACACACACACACACACACACACACATGCACACTGACGACCCCATGTGAAGCTCAACAGGATCCAGCAGCAATAACTATGTAACAGGATAATATTGGCCCAGCGGGGGGCCGGAGCGTCGGCCGGCCCAGCGGGACACGTCAGAACGCCGGCGAGATGAATGTGCGCGGAGGGGGCAGAGAGCGCCCGGCGCCGCGTGTCGCTGCCTCCGCCGCGTGAACACAAAGCCCACGAGATGTTCCGCCCTGCGCCCGTGGGTACAGGCGACGCCGCGGCTTTCAGTTCTGAGGCGCTGAGGATGCTCGTCGCCATAGGCAAAACTGTATTAGACACGGGCAGACAGACGGACAGACAGACGGGGTCCTCTGTGAGACACACGACAGGCGTGCAGGTAAACACAGCCCAAGAGAGAGAGAGAGAGAGAGAGAGAGAGAGAGAGAGAGAGAGAGAGAGAGAGAGAGAGAGAGAGAGAGAGAGAGAGAGAGAGAAAGAGAGAGAGAGAGAGGGAACGTACGTTCCAGAGATTGTTTCGCTCTGCGGTGTGAATGCGATGGTGAGGTCGCTCGATAACCGCACGCAGCGGGGTGAAGTTGCTGCACGTTGGCCAACACTCACAGGCTGCTGCTGTTCTGTTTCCTCGCTCACAGAGACGCCACGCGCACGCCACGGCGCCACGGGGCCTGTGCGTCACACTGCACCACGGCCTTTTGTGTTGGCCGTCTGCCGCCATATTGAGAGCACTCCAGAGAGAGTTGCAGTACGGTAACATCCCAGATCAATGTAAATATATACCTTCACCTCGGCTAACAGAAAACCTTGTTTTATGAGAAATGCGGTTTGAAACACACCGCCTCCCAGACAAGCGTTTCATGAGTCATTACTCAACAAAGACCAACAAAAACATGATACCTGGTACTGCCAGGCTTCCAAGGAGGAGGCGGTGATTGACACATTCTCTGACCCATTCAAATGAACATATATGGTAATCATAGCCAACATCTATGTTAATAATATTCCACAAATATGTTAAACGTATTCCACAGTTATGGTAATCATATTCAAATCCGATATGCTTGTTAGACATTTTGCAGCTGGCCCCAACATTTATGTTGCAGCATAGGAGGGGAGGGGAGGAGGGGGAGGATGAGGGGGAGGGGGAGGGGGAGGACGAGGGGGGAGGCGGGGGAGAAAGAGGACAAGATCGGTTGAAAATGAATGGAGAGTTCAAAGAGGGGCCCGAGAAAAATGAAATAGACAAGAACAGCAGAGGATGAGGAGGAGGAGGGGATGAAAGAACCAGGGTGGGTGAAGGCCAGATGAAGAGGAGTGAAGGCAGGAGAAAATGAAGAACGAGAGGTGAGGCAGTTTGAGGAACATCGGAGGAGGGCGAGGAATGCATTCCGGAGAGGGCGGGCATGGTTGTCGGTTCGACGCCTGTTTCCAGGGGAGGCCGTGGTGGGCGGAGGACCAGACCAGAGAAACGTGTTGGGGAGCGCCTGGTGTGATGAGCAACCACGAGAACCACAGGAGCACGTCTGGGGGGGCTGTGTGGGTGTGTGTGTGTGTGTGTCCGTGTGCGTGCGTGCGTGCATGTGTGTGTGTGTGTGTGTGTGCGCCTGCGTGCATGCTTGTGTGTGTCTCCTATGTATTTATACATAAAAAAATAACATTACTAAAAAATAACAACAAAAACATTAAAAAGTTTGCACAAAAAAAGAGAATAGCAGAGAGGTAGAAAGACCTTGCCTTTGTGTTGTTGGAAGTTTTAGCAATTTGAAAGTGTCCCCCGCGCATACACACACACACACACACACACACACACACATACCCATACACCTCTATACAGACAGGCATACACACACACACACAAACACACACACACACACACACACAAAGTCTCTCTATCACACCCCCACACACACACACTTACACGTCTATACACACACTATACAACACCTCTATACAGACAGGCACACGCACACACACAAACACACACATACACAAACACACACACTGGCACAAAGTCTCTCTCTTGCCCCCACACACACACACACATACCCATACACCTCTATACACACACACTCAGTCTGTCTCACCCACACATACACACACACACACACAGTCTCTTTCTCTCACACACACATACACTGCCACACACACACACACACACACACACACACACACACACACACACACACACAACACACACACACACACACACACACACACACACACACACACACACACACACACACACACACACACACACACACACACAAATGAAAAGGTCCATTTACTTTACAGACAGGCAGTATTGACAGCCCCCTTCAACAAAAGACCCCCCAGCAAAATCAATGGCTTCCACCTGTCAAAGAAACACCCATATCCTCTACCTGTCCAGAGCAACACAGTGTGCTGGGGCTTAAGAAGCAGGAACAACTGGAGGGACTGACTTAGAGCTCAGGCTCACAACAACAATAACAAGAACAACAACAACAGTTGCTCCAACACAAGCAGAGTCTCCTCTCTGCGTTTCTTCGCCCTTCCTCTCACTGCTGCTGGGATGATTGATGTTTTAATTAGAAATTGTTCGGCGACACAAAGGTAGAATCACTCTGTGTGGGGCTTCCTGCTCAGAGAGGAAACAACCAATTTCTAATGGCTTTGCAAGCGAGTCTTTCTCCAAGTCTTGCTCTTTCTTCTTCAAAAAAATAATGTATTTAAAATAGTAGTTTACTCTTAGACTGTTGTCCAAGTGCCAAAGATATCAAAGTTTGCATGTTTAGGGTGTGGGATAGGCTAGGATATGGGTTTGATTCCCACTGTAGGCATCCTTGCGCAAGATGCCCTCCCTCCTTCCCTGCTCATTAATGACATGAATAACAAAGCAAATCACTAAGTCGAAGTTTCTGCATAAACGCGCCTGCTCTGTGTATTTGTGCAATCAGCCACAACGCGACTGGTAAGCCCCATGCTGATGAGTGTACAGTGCATGTGGTTCCCTGATGCATCGGGGTGGCAGAATGAGAGCTCACATTCTCATGTTTGCTGATGTAGCGTGACACTGTTCATGCTAAGCTACCACTCAACAGCGCGCTATGACCTGGTTTACGTCACCTTATAACAGACTCCATCTCATATACATGCACCATGCATAGTGAAGCACAGAGCTCAGCTCAGAAGGCATGTGATGCCATTAGTCTAATGAGCGCTTTCAGGTTTTTCTACTTTTTAGTCATTCGGCTGAGAACGACATCAGCCATGAGGAGCTGCGGGAGTCATGTTGTATTTAGTCTTCTTCCGGATGACTTCATTCAAGTGAATGCAGATGAACACAGGGTCAGGGAGGGTGAGGCGTCTTGCTCATGGATTCCTACAGGTAGTTGGTGGACCTACCTTATGTAAGTCTTCTTAATAAGCATGTGCCCCTCAGCCGTAGCCTCAGTCTCTGCTTCTGGTTTCCAACACGGTCCGTGTTGCATTTCAAAGTCCAGATATGGTGCGATAAATATGTGAGGCGATTGATTGATGCGCGCTAGGCTGGAAGGCGTCAGGAAGTAATCAATCATTTCCTGTTGTGAGTGTGTGTGCTACATTCTCCGTTGCTAGCCCAAGCAGGCCTGACCTTCCCTGTCTCCCGCGATACCGCGCTAATGGACAAGATTGAGTTTCAATCTCAGTAAAGACGATGAGGTTTTACTGATCTGAATGGACACAACAATATTTCACGTAATGCTAGCTTCCCCACCTGTGGGGAAGCTAGCATTAAGGTGTGTGTGTGTGTGTGTGTGTGTGTGTGTGTGTGTGTGTGTGTGTGTGTGTGTGTGTGTGCATGGGTGTGTGTGTATGTGTGCGTGTGTGTGAACTGTAGGAATTTATTTTTTGCTCATCCTCATGATAAAATTATAGTATTTACTTGAACCACTTCAATAAGGCACATTGGGTCTTCAGTTGATAATACCTAGAAACCATTACTGCATTCAATCATGTTTTTCAGCCCCGCTGGTACTGAACTTCTAACTTTAATCTCTGTCTGATGCCAAAAGATTCTACTCTGGTGAATAGGGTGGGCGGTAGATGGCTAGCTTGCGTTTTTTGGAGGTATAACTTTGGGTTTTACCATGGGGGAAGGACGTGCACAGCAGATTAAAGAGCTCCTATTTTACCACCAGGTGTGATGTCACTAGAGGGTGGACTTTGAAATGGCTTGTAATGGCTAATCAACATCACACCTGGTGGCAAAGTGGCCCTCCACGATTGTATCTATGTCCTCAGCGCATGCCGAGTCCTGGTTTACGAGGTCATTTTCAACATAACCTCACAACCCCATCTATTAATATAGGGGATAGAGTCGATGGGAGTGTAATTGTCCCTTGAATTATTGCAAAACTCTGAACCGAAGTGACTCACACTGTGTTCTCCTGGATCCAGGCAGGGGACAGACAGACAGCTGGGCTTCATTTTAGTGGACAAAGGAGGAGCGTTAAACTGAGGTGAGGCATCTCCATCCTGCCATGTCATCAGACTGTTGTTAGTGTTCTCAGACTGTTGCTATTATTCTCAGACTGTTGTTAGTGTTCTCAGACTGTTGTTGGCGTTCTCCGACTGTTGTTAGTGTTCTAAGACTGTTGTTAGTGTTCTCAGACTGTTGTTAGTGTTCTCCAACTGTTAGTGTTGTAAGACTGTTAATAGTGTTCTCAGACTGTTGCTAGTGTTCTCAAATTGTTGCTAGTATTCTCAGACTGTTGTTAGTGTTCCTTAGACTGTTGCTAGTGTTCTCTGACTGTTGTTAGTGTTCTCAGACTGTTGCTAGTGTTCTCAAATTGTTGCCAGTGTTCTCAGACTGTTGTTAGTGTTCTCAGACTGTTGCTAGTGTTCTCAAATTGTTGCCAGTGTTCTCAGACTGTTGTTATTGTTCTCCACACTGCCCAGAGAGTATCTGCTGTCTCCTGTCTGCCTGACTCCATGTGAGCGCAGTGTTAGTGCTAGACCTGAAGTCTATTCTACACTGAGGCATCCCTCTGTGAATAAACAGTAGGTGTAAGGTTCTAGTAGGTTCTGACCCACAACCTTAAGCCGGGTGTCAGCCGTCCTGACCACTAAACTAACTCCCCCTCTTTTGTTCTCACCAGGCAGAGCCAAAAGAGGGGAAGAGAGCAATTGTACCTACTCTCATATTAAACACCAAGTGGTACATGAGGAGTGCCCCACGTTGGTTCATTATGTCAGCTAACAATGCTACCAGCCCTCTGGGGTCCTTAACGCGTTCACACCAATGTCCCCGCATCACCTCTGCAACACGTGAGACACTCAGGAGCTGTGAGAGCCCGTGAGCCGGGGCCCCTCCAATACTAATTGATGCATGCTGTTTCCCGATGGGGCTCACAGTCGTCCCTCTGAGGTCCTTCAGCACACTCACGCTGCTGATGAACCCGCACAGCAAACATGGCCGCCACGTCGCCAAGAGCGCAGACAGACGCTTTGTCACGTATTCTGTGCTGCCACGCTGCACTGCGACTGTGCGTTGCGGTACCACAAAATACACAAGAATAAACATGAACCTTCTGCTTCCCTTCGCTGTCTGGCTCTATCGTTTCAGAGACTTGATCATGCATCACTTGGAGTTATTTGTTCTATTGCCTGCTTTGATTGTCCCCGTTGCACTTTTTTCAATTAACTTTGGATTAAAGCATCTGCTCAATGACTACATGAGTACATGACTACAGAGATGAATGTCCCTGGAAGACACTGGTGAGCTACAGGGGACAGAGCGCGTCCCCGCAGTGCCGTCGACAGGCTGCGGACGTTTACCTGGGCTCCGGGGCTCTAGGCGTGGGCAGCCGGTGGTTGAGGGTGATTGATAGGCCTGGCGTCTAACGAGGATCCACGGGGGGGCCGGACCAGCGATGACCCAGAGACAGCTAGCGCCACAACCCTGGCAGGCTAGCCCTGCCGCCATTACACCCTGTCTTCATCATTCTTCATTATCGCTCTGTCCTTTCATCCTTCTCTCTCTTTGTCACAGGCCCCTTCTCTCTCTCTCTCTCTCTCTATCTCTCTCTCTCTCTCTCTCTCTCTCTCTCTCTCTCTCTGTATATATATATATATATATATCGCTCACTCTCTCTCTCTCCCCGCCTCTCTCTTTCTATCTCTACCTCTCTCTACCTCTCCCACATGATGTCTTCTATCCTAGTTTGTAGTTCCTCCAGAGAAGGAGCGGTACAGGCTCAATGTGTTTTTATTAAAGGTGTCTAGGTTGACCAGAGGCTTTATACGTGCCGTGTGTATGTGTGTGTATGTCTCTATGTGTGTGCACCATCCAATTGGAATCAAGATAGCCTCTTGATTAGGATGTCTGACTCCCACCTGAAAGGTCCTGGGTTCAATCCCCCCTGTCTGGATTCTACCTTATGGTATCATTGAGCAAATGCTCTAACTTCAACCAGGAAATACATGGCAACCTGTTCAGTGTGCCTGTTCATGTGTTTCCCCTGCGTGCCGCGCCATGTGTTCATGGAGGGAGTCCCAGCAGAGCCACTGGATCCCTGGATGATGAAGCCACAATAAGGACGCAGCGCGCTATTGAATCAGTCCGGCTCGGACCGGGCTCAAGGTCACGGCGGTGGGGATGCCAGGCGTGACGCAGGGCAGAACCACAGCAGAACCGGAGCCCAGTCATGCTCCCAGCGGAACCAGAGGGGAAACATGACTACGTGGAATCATGCATTTGTATATTTAACTTATTATAGTGTTGGAGGGGGACTCATGTCGGTTTGTACCGTATTCACCAGTCACAGGTTTTAAGGTTTGTGCATGTATACATGTTTATACAACCTGTACAATGTTTTTTACATGTATACATGTTTATACCACCAGTACAAGGTTTTTTACATGTAAACATGTTTATACAACCAGTACAAGGTTTTATACATGTGTTCATTATTTTTTTCTGTATAAAAGGCTTTCACATTCTTAAACAGGCTTTAACATGCAAAGCATTTCTGTATTTTTTTCAAAATGATACAAATGAAGAAGTCAGTCCCTCTAGTACAGTAAGTCCACCCCAGAGTCTCTCCATATTATATTTGACTTAATAACGAGTAAGTTTACATTCCACACAGCTCTGTTCAAACACTCGTTTGCACTCGGTGATTCATTTCTTTTCAGCCCAAGAAAAGTAAATGTTTTTAGTATCATATAGTAATATATAATAAATGATTCAGTCAAATCGCTTGTAAACACAGATGTCAAGCCCTCATGCGAATCATGCGTGTGGGCTGTTCTAAGCCTTTTTTAAAAGAAAGAGTTTAAAGAGAGAGAGAGGAGCAAGGAGAAACGAGAGGAGGAGGACACGGAGGAGATACTGGCACATACTGGTAAGACACCGCTGAGCAGAGGGATACTGGAAAATCCCCCTAAATAAAATAACCAGGGAACGTGGCAGCGTGAGGGATTGTACAAGAATAATACGAGAGGACAAATTTACCGAAGATAACATCAAACCCCTTCTAAGAAAAAACCTGAATGGTGACGAGATTGGTTTGATGGCAACACAAGGCAGTAAACCTGAGAGGGGGGAAAGAGATTAGTGAGAAGAGAAGATAGGACATGGGAGGCAAGTGGAAATTTGGTGGAGAGAGAGAGAGAGTGGATGGAGATGAGGTTGGCAGTGTCACAGTGATTGACACTCATTGTGGGCTTGTGATCATGCGGCTGGCGTGAGATTACCATACGACATCCAAATCCTTCCTGCGACCCGCGAGCGTGAGACTGGAACCTGCAGCAGGCCGCGCCCGAGTGGATGCCAGAGCACGGCGAGCAATCAAAAAAAAAAAAAAATACAAATACAAAAAAAGAAAGGTTGAAAGTGAGCAATCACAGCCCTTCCATCACGGAGCCATCTCGCCTGTGTGGCGGAGCAGTGTGATTACAGCCCTACCTCCTGGCTGCAGAACCTGAACATTTGATCTGGGTAACGGGCTCCGGGGGGCCCGCGGCTCTTTCCTCGCCGCGTCTCGGCGCGCCATTAAATAAAGTTTTCTTTATCGTAGCCTCGCGAACAATTCATTGGGAGCCAGTGATTCATTTTAATTTCTGCCCGTGTGCATCCATCAGAGTCCCCAGGGGCCCTTCTACAGAGGAGATGTAGAGATTATGTGTTTCTCCAGAGGAAAGTGAACATTATTTAACAGTTTGACTCCAAGTGTGGGAGATCAGTACCGCTGTAACATATCCCCCAGTCCTATAATCAGGAGGCCGTCATTACCAGAAACATTGTGAATTACATTACTTCTGTCCAAATGAATCACACAGAACAGATAACCCCACTTGGTGAAATGCTACCCCAAGTCTAGACAAACTGATGCTTTGATGAGACCAGAGTTCTATTGACTACACACTGCTGGGAACCAGAGAGACTGAGATGGGGGAGAGTGCAGAGAGAGAGAGAGAGAGAGAGAGAGAGAGAGAGAGAGAGAGAGAGAGAGAGAGAGAGAGAGAGAGAGAGAGAGAGAGAGAGAGAGAGAGAGAGAGAGAGAGAATGTGATAATGCATACAGACTTTACATACTGTACTATACTCTAAAATGTAAATTGATTAATATATATATAATATATAACGCTGTAGAGGAGTTGGCACATTGTTCTACACTGTTCTGAAACATATCTAAATGTTTGTTTTCTTTCCAGTTGGATTCTGGCCATAAGGGCCGCAAGACAGAAACACAATTTGCAAGACGACTAAATCCTATTATTTGTATTATATTGTTCTGTGGTCTGTGCCAGAATAATAATCTCGTCATGAAGACAGTTTGACAGCCCAACAAACTGAGTTTGGGCTTTTATCCTCTGCTGTACCTTGACATATGTCTAATATATCCATGTGCATATGATTGGTCTATATGGACAGTGTATAAGGATGTGTTCAGCATAAAGAGGCCGCTAATGGGATGGCCTCCTATCGATGCTAGACATTAAATCCTTCCCCTGGCCGTTGTGGATAATTCATTAGGTCCAACAGCTTAAGCAGACTAAGATATCATCTAATAGTCTAATGTAATTAAGAATTACAATCTACGTTAAACCCACTTCTCACGAGGCTCTGGAGACATATATGCGATAGCAATAAGGTACTAAATAAATAAAGTCTGGCAATATTATATAAAACCTGGGGAAGAATAGTGTAATGGCGAGGATGTTCAAATCCCAGTCAGAAGACTGCAGATTCCACAATGTCAACAAAAAGTCTGGTTAAAACTGTCTCCTCGCTTCAGTTCAACAATCAGTATGACTGTTTGTATACAACGCTGCAAAGACACACGGATACAGATACAGCAATGATGCAGTTCAACTGGAAAACACAGTAATAACAATCATTGTGTTCTATTCAATGGTTCAAGGAAGTGGTGACCCAACCCAGTGTGGTGTCACAAGTGGACCACGTATTGCAACGCGCGCGTGCTAATGCAGCTAGCCAACGCGGCAACTAATAGCCATGTACCGCGGACAGCGATCGATGCACGCTAAGCTAATCAGAACCCTTTCCCTGTCCTGGTCCGGAGAGACGGGCCGCCTGGAAACAGCTCCTCCTCTGCTGCCAGTCTACTGCCAGGAAGGCTGTCTCCCATGCTGGGAATACATTCTGAAGCGTATCAGGAACAGAGGGCCCACTGCCAGATCAGTGTGCATGTACAGGTTATGATGACTGGCCAAACTCCTGTCAGGTGTCCCCATGGCTTAACACAAAACGATGCACACACACACACACACAGACAGGCGTGGGCAGACACACACTTTTAAGGGTTAAACTGGTTCAAACCGACAGATTTCGAGGCAAAATATATTTTCTGATCGGGCCAAGTGTCTGGCCAGCCTAAGTCAGGAGAGCAGAGCGATCAGAGGAATTTGTTAGGGGGGAGGAATTAGGCAAAGACATTAACAAGAGCAAAACGCTAATGGATTGGGCTCACGTTGAGGATTATTCAAGTCATGATGTCATGATGGTGTACTGCGAAGAATACGACTCCCTTTGCCCTAACGTTAATTCCATCAGCCGTGTGTAGCTGTGAGAAAATACAAGAGAGGGAGCCGTGATCTACAACATGACCCTGAGGTCGGAGAACAAGATAAAGATGATCACTGATGCACAAGAGAAGGTAGGATACGACACGGAGGAAGAGATGGTAGAGGAAGAGGAGGAGACAGGAGGAGTAGAGACACAGGAAGAGAAGGTAGAGGAAGAGGAGATGAGGAAGAGAGATGAAGAAGGTTGGGTGAAAGGAGAGGACGATGAGAAGATAAAGGACGAAGGAGAGAAGGTAGGAGGTGAGCACCAGATGAAGAGGAACAGGATAGATGAGAAAGAGGGATGGAGAGGGAGAGAAGATAAGAGTGATGGAGGGAAAGATAGAAAGAGAGCGAGAGCGAGGGGAGTTGAGAGCAGGAGAGGAAATTGCTTTCGATAGAAAGAAGAGAAACAAAATAAACAGAACAACGGACAGGAAGAGAGGGAACGAAAGCAAAGGGAACAAAAATAAGAAACTCACAGCGAAAGTTGCGAAGGGATGAATTACTACACCTGAAGAGGTCAAAGAAAAAGTGAGAAAGGACAGACGGAACAGAAGTAAGACGCTAAAGTGCCAGCAATGGGACCCATCCTTTAAGATCTCAGCAAAGAGTCTGCACAAGTTCTGACGCCTTCGCTCCTGGCCAGTAAACAACCCCCCCCCCCCCCCACCACAGCCCCACCCTAGCGGAACGCTCCTCTGATGTTGAGTACTGAAGGGGAGTCGGCTTCAATGTCAACCCTTAAAGACGTTGCAAGGATTCAGCCTGGCTGCCTCGCACACCTAGGATCACTTGAGGAGAGATACAAGATGGGAGCCAGAGGTCAGGTGCGGGGTGAACTCAGAGTTCAGGCTGACTGCGGCGACTTAGTAATGCTATATGACTTAGCAGACGTTTTTAACCAAAGTGACTTAACGTTCTATATCGATGTCATTCAGGGGTCAGCGCTTCTCGGTCGACCAGTAGACTGTGGATTTTTGAGTTGGAAAAGTGAACATTTGGGCTGGAAGTCAAAAGAATGAAAACATTTTGTAATGTTTGGGTGTTGGTGTGCGTGTGTGTGTACATGCATGCGTGTGTGTGAGTTCAAGTTCAAGTTCAAGTAACTTTATTGTCAAGTGTGCTACATGGCAGGCATACAGCACAGAAGAAATTGCAGTCCTCTCAGACCTGGGGTCAAAAATGGACAAATGGACAATCAGACCAACAAACAGACAAACAGACATTGTACAGACAACACAGAAACACAGAAAAGTACAAGTATGAAAAAAAGTGATGTAGTGCGTTGTAAAAAAAACAAGTGAGGTAGTGAGTGTGTGTGTGTGTGTGTGTGTGTGTGTGCGTGTATGCTTTTTCAATCAGCTAAAAAGCGATAATCATACCATTTGGTTTGTTGGGAGATGACCCCGTTTGCATTATACTTCAGCTAACATACAGCGCATGTAGCATTACATAAATCAGCATGCAGCTAAGCTTAAAAGGACGCTATTATGCTAATGGCTGCGCAGGTGGATGGTTGCTCCACACAAGTGAAATTCCACGGGGCACATTTTGTCTGTTTCTGTTTGCTCTGGGCGAGCGAGGCGGCAGACTGTTCCCTGAATAGAGCGAGTGTAACTTTCCAGAGTGCCAACAAAGGTGGACGCTGTTCCACTTTTCAACCCTGTAATCAAATCCCTTTCTGCTGTGTCAGGGGCTGCGCACCCGTCCTGATGTGGAATCGACGTGCTGTCGGGCAGCCCGTGGCGCCTCGTAGCGCACAGAGCCTTCGTAGCGCACAGAGCCTTCGTAGCGTGCAGAGCCTTCGTAGCACGCAGAACCTTCGTAGCACGCAACGGTGTAGTGTGACTGCTCTTCCACTGCCATGGCCTGGCTAATGTGTATTGATTTCACACCAACCTTTGTATATGGATGTGTGTGTGTGTGTGTGTGTGTGTGTGTGTCTGTGTGTGTGTGTGTGTGTGTGTGTCTGTGTGTTTGTGTGTGTGTGTGTGTGTGTGTGTGTGTGTGTGTGTGTGTGTGTGTGTGTGTATGCGTGTGTGTGTGTGTGTGTGTGTGTGTGTATGTGTGTGTGTGTGTGTATGTGTGTGCGTGTTTGTGTGTATGCGTGTGTGTGTATGCGTGTGTGTGTGTGTGTGTGTGTGTGTGTGTGTGTGTGCGTGCCTATGTGTGTGTGTGTGTGTGTATGCGTGTGTGTGTGTGTGTGTGTGTATGTGTGTGTGTGTGTGTATGTGTGTGCGTGTGTGTGTGTATGCGTGTGTGTGTGTGTATGCGTGTGTGTGTGTGTGTGTGTGTGTGTGTGTGTGTGTGTGTGTGTGTGTGTGTGCGTGCCTATGTGTGTGTGTGTGTGTGTGTGTGTGTGTGTGTGTGTGTGTGTGTGTGAGTATGTGTGTGTGTGTGTGTGTGTGTGTGTTTGTGTGTGTGTGTGTGTGTGTGTGTGTGTGTGTGTGTGTGTGAGTATGTGTGCGTTATGAATAGCAGTGTGTGTTCAAACCAATGGGACAGTACTAAAACAAGGTGAGAAGGTTTGTATTCGTACTGTTATTATAATCATCACTGCTAAATAGCCTGGCAGGCGAACAATTACCTAATTGCTTAACACAAGGGCTCCAGCAACATCACCAAAGTGCTGAGGAACTTAAAGGAGTGTCGCGTGACCCTTCTTAAAAACTCCCATCATGCTCCCTTTCCCTGGGGACGTGGGCTGAGCCACTCAGCTCAGCCAATGGGAAGGAGGGCTGACTCGCGGTGCCCCAGATAAGCCTAACATGGGAGTCATATCAGCAGACACACAGAGTATACCTCTGGTTTGTGTTTGGACACAGCCAATCCACGTCCAGGGAACAGTCAACAGCTCTTATCAATATGAAGAGAGGATGGGGGCTGAAGCCTACAGGGCGTTAATCCCTGGGCATTATCTGACATTACAAAGCCTGCAGAGCCCCAAAGAGACTGGCTCGGTTGTATTCTGAGTGAGAACAAGTGTGTGTGTGTGTGTGTGTTGTGTGCGTGTATGTGTGTGTGTGTGTGTGTGTGTGTGTGTGTGTGTGTGTGTGTGTGTGTGTGTGTGTGTGTGTGTGTGTGTGTGTGCGCGTGTGACTCTCAATCATAGTGTTTTTTTGTTTGCAATAGAAGTCTGTTTATGGCTTGAAAGGCTTAAGAAAATAGTTGAAGTAAACACATCTTTACTTTGTGTGTGTGTTCATGAGGAACACACACATTCACATGGTGACACAGAATGTGGGTCTTCTGTTGTAAATTAAACACAGATTATTGCCTGGGCAAGATTAAAATATGTATCACGCAACGGCACCAGTGAATCTATCATGATTTGAGTGCCATTATAGGAATGATAGAAAGTTGCACGACATCCTGTTAGTCAATAAAAAAAGCGAAAACAAAACACAAGAGCCCTTCAGAGCATATTCGTTTCCAGGTAGTAAGCCTGGTCAAACACTGGAGGCATGATACGCATAGCATAACAGCATAAAGTAGCATTGCACTGGCATTATGGTGGGGCTGTGAATAGTGTGTTGTCGTGTGCACAGAACAACACATTCCAACATGGCTGAGTTACATTGATTGTATTGGCTGCTTGTCATGGTTCGACGGTTCATGGTGCAACCATTAACACCCCAACAATCAAAAAACAATTGAAAAGGAAATTAACTTACAAGTGTGTGATTGCTCAAATATTACAGTTACATGACAACGAGGTGTAAAGTGATCTTACATTTGATATCTCTTGGTATCTGTTGTGTGTTGATTGAAATTGAATTTTGAATTACATTGCCTATTGTATTGCGTTGAGATGGGTATGAATTGCAATTACAATTTAATTGTGAATTCCATTGTACATTTATTTGAAATGATATTTTCTATAAGGAATTAATAGGCAGGCATGATGTGTGTAGGACTGAATTGTGATTGAGCTGTATCCAGACCCATCCTCTCCGGTCCAACAGGCCTCCATATAGCTGAAGAGCTCTCCAGCGGTATCGAGGAAATGCATTAAATGACTGGCCCGGAACCAGTCTGGCAGGAAGCCCACTTTGGGCCCGTTCAGCCGTATTCATCAGGCCGGACTCATCATGTCTCCCCCATAATACTGGGAGCTCTTGGAAGAACCTTGGCTGGTGCTCACCCAGGATCCCACAGACACGTCTCCATTGACCTTCTGTTCAATTCCTTCACAGCTGACAGACTCTGCAGCTAGCACATGAAGGTGTCCTCCAAGGGAACCAATGAGTCTTCAACATTAATATGGCTCTGTGTGTGTGTGTGTGTGTGTGTGTGTGTGTGTGTGTGTGTGTGTGTGTGTGTGCGTGTGTGTCTGTAAATCTGTGCACACACAAATGTCTGCATTTACGTGCATATGTATCCACTGCTGCCCTCACATAGTTTCCAGCGTTCCCACATAAACTCAACCTGCTCTCTTTTCTCTACTGTCTTCTCTCCCTCCTTCTCTCCTTTCCTGTCTCTGGCTCTCTCCTCTCTATCCTGTCTCCCTTTTTCTCTTCGCCCTATGTGTCTCTCTATCCCTGTATTTCTCACCGTATAAATAAAGGTTTGTGAATGTATGTGTGTGTGTGCGTCTCTCTGTCTGTGTGCGTGCTTGTGTGCGTGTGTGTGTGTGTGTATGTGTGTGTGTGTGTGTGTGTATGGCGGTCTCTCTCTGTGTGTACGTGTGTGTCTCTGTCTGTGTCCGTCTTTGTGTGTGCTTTTGCATGTGTGTTGCGTGTGTGTGTACATGTGTGTGTGTGTGTGTGTGTGTGTGTGTGTGTGTGTGTGTGTGTGTGTGTGTGTGTGTGTGAGTGTGAGTGTGTCTGTGTGTGTGTGTGTGTGTTGCGGCGGGGGCAGCAGGCTGCATCTGTATTCCCAGCATGCACCAGGCAGGTAATGACACGCTGCAGACGACCAGAATGTCACAACTTCTCCCAACCGCTGCTGACGTCAGCTGCTTCGCTCTCACACACACACACACACACGCACACACACACACACACACACACACACACACACACACACACACACACACACACACACACACACACACACACATGCTCACACACACAGACACACACACACACACACACACACATACACACACACACAGGCACACATACACACACACACACACACACACACACACATAGGTGAACGTTGATGCGCGCTCACAGACACACACGCATGCACCATTCACACACAGCACACAATCACATATGCAGACACACACACACACACACAGACCGTACAGACACTGTTTACATGGACAAACACAAATACAAATCAACACACATGCATTTGCACACAAACACACAAGCAAAACAGCCATGTGCACACACTGCTTGACATCAACAGTGTAGGCGCACACGCGCACAAACACACACACACACACACACACACACACACGTACGTGGACCTGCCCGATGACCCATTTGTTTTGTCCATTACAATGTGACTACGTGCATGAATTAGTAGATGTAGTTACACTCATGCGTAACATTATAAAAATGCACAGGTGGGCACTTACACAGAGGTGCACACCTCTATCCTCCCCTCACATCCCTCTCTCTCGTTTTACAACTCTCTCTGTATCCCTCGCCCACCTGTCTCTGCATCTGTATTCACAGTGTAGATGGACACAATGGTCACATGGCTGTGCAGAGGACAGCATCAATATGCTTATCAGGTATAAGTTAAACTCAAATGAGGTTGAGTGAGGATTATGGAGTAAACACCGATTCAAGTCTGTGAAAAAAATACAAACTGTGTGTAACTATGTGTAACTCAATGTATATTGAGTTACACATCAATCTGAACTTCACATTCACATACACCACACCACACACCTTGGACTGTGTTCTAGCCGTTGTTATTCCAGGTCTATTCATATGTTGTACCTGGAATACCTGTATAAATTTGCACATCTTGCACCTTGCACTTTCCGCATATTTGGACTATCTATCTACTTTGCATTTTTGCACCATAAACAGCTATCGAGGACACTAGTATGCATACAGGTTCTCATTCGTCACCGACCTGACTTAAGAGCTCGTATCTAATCTAATTTATTGTTTATTGTGGATTGACCTTAGCCAGGCTCTTACTGCACATCTATCCCCTGTACTGCTGGTCACTGTGAATTTCTCCTAAGGGGGATTAATAAAGGAATATCTTATCTTATCTTATCTGATATTGAAACTAAAGAGACCCATCATTCATCTTCAGGGTAGAAAACAGCAGGGATTTCAATTAAAATGATGGTTAACATTGACATCCATTCATGGTAGGTATGTGAGTTTCCCTGCTACCTTACATGTCTCAGTGAGGCTTCCATGAGGTTCTCAGCCCTCCCAGGGTCTGGAATGACAACGTGTCCTTCCTGAGACGCCAGAAGGCCAGGTGACCAGCCCACTGCGTGTAACACACAAGTCTGATGCTGCAAATGTCACGAGGTAGTCACACGGTTGAAACAGCTGTCAAAGATCTGCCCGTTAATAGAGATGATTTACATTGCAGTGCACAAGGACACGGGCAGAACTAATGTTATTAACTGTGCATTATAGAGTCATTTACGTAGTTAAAACATTGTTTTGGCAGATTGCATTTGACATTTTACAGAAGCCGAAAGGTCAAGACTTCAATGATTAGAAGAAAAGGTTTTTACAAACTTTTAATAAGGCGGAAAGGTCAGGAAATTATAAGGAAAGCCTTTCAACTTTGCTCAAATTTTCTCAGTCTGTCTTCAAAGAGCAGTGAAAATAGTTTTTCAGCTTTTGATGTCAGACAAAAACAACCTTGTGGTTTCAAATATATTGTGTGGGTTTCCGACGCACACGGACAATTCAAGGCAACTCAAGGCGGAGACGTTCTATGTTCAATTCCCAATTTCTCAAGCGTACTTAAAGGTGTTATTTAGCAAGAGACCTAACCCCTACATGCTCCTTAATGACAGGGATCTGAATTCACTCCAAATTGCTTCGGATTAAGGTAAAAGGTAAGTACAAAAAATACTAAAATAAGGAGTAAAATTGTAGGTGAGTCTCGGAGGAGAAACACTGCTGATGTGAAGACAGCAACACTTGTGGGTTTTTCTTCTAATGATCAACTTCTACTCCAAACTCATCATCAAACAAGCTCATCAGAATGAGGAACCAGATGGCATCTTAATGTAGCAGACCTTCAACAGTTAAGATTTGCGATTGTTTAATAAAGATCATTATTTATATATGATTTTAAAATATATAAATATACACATATATTTACAAATAATCACCCGGTAACCGATACTAAAGAAAATACCCCAGCTTTAGTCAGTTTTTTTTTACATGTTCAATCATTAGTATTTTAGGTGGGGAAAGTGAGAATTTGAGTTCATTGAGATTCAGGTCATAAAGCTAATCATTTATTCATGGCAGCACAGCGTTTCGTCATGGCCGATAAGAAAGAATCCTGTCTGGATTTCTTCTAGGTTAATAGAATGACAAACAACACAGTGGGTTTTTCATTATGAATAATGAAATAATGTTCCACTTGACATATACTTGTCAAAGACCTGATGTTGGTATGGAGACCAACTCATTTATACTTCCTGGGTGACAGGTGGGGATTCGTTCACAGAAGCAGCCGCACACAGAACAATTATGGTTTTTAAGTTAGATTACGTTTGTAATTTGCATATGGGATACACTAATAGGCAGCTTGCACCAAGGGTTGTTTAAAAAAGAGCTTATGAATCAATTCTCTCAATGCTGCTTTTCCAAAGGTAACTTGAGAGACACAGCGACAAGCAAAAATGTTAAATAACATATCCATTATCCACTATCCATCAATTCCATCCCTAACTATTCATCCATCCATTTCTCAACTACACCTAACTCTACTCATCATCCTTTCCATCCATCCATACATACCAGTTCATATGTACAGCCGCGTAGGGACTCACATCTGACCTCATCCTCAAACCCTAGAGGCAGATCCACACCTACATCCATCCCGTCATCCAACATCTCATCCATCCCTTCATTCACCCAGCCATTCATCCCTCCATCCATCTATCACCCCTTATATCCATCCATCCCTTCATCCATCATTGCATCCATCCGAGCAGCGAGCCTACCTTCTCCGCAGACTGTGCCGTGCCAAAGAAGATGGGTATGAAGGCCAGCCACACGATGCAGGTGGTGTACATGGTGAAGCCGATGGGCTTGGCCTCGTTAAAGTTCTCTGGCACCCCGCGGGTCTTGATGGCATAAATCGTACACGTCACCATGAGCAGGATGCTGTACCCGAGCGAACAAATGATCTGCAGGTCCGTGATGTCGCATTTCAACACGCCCCGTGCCAGACTGGGATTGATGGTCTTCTGCTCGTCGTAGTCTATGATGGTGTTGGGGGGGTCCACCCCGAACCAGATGAACACCCCCAGCAGCTGGGCGGAGATCAGGCTGGAGGTGATGGCCAGCTGGGACGTGGGGCTGATCAGCCGGGGGGCGGTCACAGACTTCTTGCCCTGCTCGAAGATACGGTAGATGCGGTTGGTCTTGGTGAGCAGCGCGGCGTAGCTGATGCACATGCCCAGGCCCAGGAAGATCCTGCGCAGGGAGCACACTCCCACGTCCGGCTTGGCGATCATCAGGAAGGTGATGATGTAGCACAGGAAGATGCCCGTCAGCAGCACGTAGCTCAGCTCCCGGCCCGACGCACGCACGATGGGCGTGTCGTTGTGCCGCACGAACGTCGCCATGACGAACACCGTGGCGATGATGCCGAGCACGGCCAGGAAGACGGGGATGACGGCCCACGGCGAGCTCCACTCCAGCTTCACGATGGGGATGGGCTGGCAGGCCGTGAGGTTGGGGTCGGGCCGCATGTTGTAGGAGCACAGCTTGCAGGTGAACTCGTCGTGCTGGTACTGGTAACCGTCGCAGGGCTCGCAGTGCCAGCAGCAGGCCATGCCCTTCACCACCTTCTTCCTCTCGCCCGTCTTGCAGGGCAGGCTGCACACCGAGGTGGGGATCTGCTGCTCGCCCCTGGGCCACTGCATGTCCTCTATCTGGGGGGGGACACACAAACAGCTTTAGAGGGGACACTTTTGCTTTGTCACTTTAGGCAGCAAGGGAGGAACATTGAGTTGGGGTACATGTGGTTAAGTGGGGTTGGGGGCACCTGGGCTGCCTACGGGTCAGGTTGCAGACCTCTGTGGTGGACGTTGTCTGATATGTTATTGGTAAGAAAAGAAGGAAATATTTTCATATTTTAAGTTTCTTTGTGTGTATCGTTATCTTATTCAACGACCCTTCACCCGCTTCAAAGCAATATCTCTGTTGAGAGATTGTTCCTATTGGTCTTTTTATTCAAACGACCGAACCACTTGCATGTTGCTCTGCACATGAAACAGTACACAGCACTGTTTCATCTCCAGTAGCGTGTCTACGCTACGCTAATGACACAGTCCTATTGATTAGCAGCTTGACCGCTTGCTAATATGTAATGAGCAAACTATTATGAAAAGATCAATATGAGCAATTCCACCGGGATCACAACACTGTCTTGAGGAGATAAAAAATGACATTTCATGTAAATTATTGCAGGAGTTGTAACGTTGTTTGCGTTTAGCCTTTCAGGCCTTTGTATTGACTTGTATGAGCGTTGTATTCACGTGAGCATCTGTTGATTCAACTGGACATACTGACAGACCAAACAGCACTAATACCATTTTGATAACCAGCCGTATTAAGGACACCTGATCTACCGGCTTCCAGTTTGTGGTCACCACACTCTCTTCCCCACGCGGCCGCATCATCAGAGACACGGTGGTGACGCGTGGTGCTGACCCCATGCTCAGTGTATCTTTACTCTCAGTGCCAAAGCTAATGTTGGCGAGCGAGCGGCTCAGGCAGAGGGAGCGGCCTCATCTCCGTAGCGTCTGCCGGTGGAGGCAGCGGAGCGAGGCGGCTCAGCGACTTTGATTGGCTGTGGCGAGCCATCCCTTTTCACGCCGGAATACAGAACAGCCGCCACGGTCACATTCCACCACCACCACCACCACCCCTCCCCCCCCTGCCAACCCACAGCACAGGAGGACAGGCACACAGCCTCCATCTGAACATGGTTGTTATTCCGGTTTGGATCGGGGGGCTTCACGGGCAGGACGGCCAGGAGAGACAGGAGATGGACTGCAGGGATTCACACCAGGGGGGCTCTACGGGGTGTCACGCCAACATGGTTAGCACCGGGGGGGGGGGGGGGGGGGGCACCGCAGCCCCCTGCTGTGTATTCTA
>JAXIVH010000024.1:3390253-3392753 GCA_036785325.1 Urophycis tenuis | reverse complement strand
TCCGCAGAGACCGCCAGGCCGCTCACACACAGGACGCTTGCTCTGGGCAGGAAAAATAAATTACAAGTGATAAATTGAATTAATCTGCAGTGTTGCTCGCAGAGGAGGAGAGGGAGAGGGGAGGAGAGGGATGAGGAGAGGAGATGAGATGAGAGGAGGGTGAGGGGAGAGGATTATTGTTCCAGCATCCTTCGGGAGAAATGCAGAAAAACGTCTGCGCTCGACACATCGTGTGTGTGTGAGGGTTAATGGTGTTTTTTTACGTTTATGGTATGGTGATTGTGTAGTTTCAATCACAGCACATCTGGTCAACACCGCCTGCCTCGGTGACCCTTCATGTTTACATTGATGTTTGCATCTACGTTTCTCTGTGCATTTTTTTTTGTAGTGGTGTCTACCTGTCTGGGATTAATCCACCATCTAATCTTCACCTCACCGTGTTCCCAGATATCGATTGTACCTATTTATTTGGATTCCCGCAGGTTTCTCACAGCTGGCATTTCCTTCAGATACAAAATCCCCTTAACGGTTGGCCTGCGTTGACGTGCCTCCCCGGTGAGGACACCATCAGAGCTCTGACTCCAGTCAGACTCCATCTGACTCCATCAGAGTCAGAGCTCTGACTCGCTGGCCGCCGGCAGCACCGCACCGTGGAGCCAGTTCAGCAGCTCGGCTACACAGCGACCCGCTGGGCCACAGGCCGCTACCCGGGTTCTGAGGCCCGCCAGCCTCAAATTACCTGCCTCGGTTTCAGGGGCACCGAGGCAACTGATGCGAGCCCGGAGATCCCGTTAGAATTTTAAACAGCGCTCTGAAGTGTCTGCCTCAGTGACCGTCGAATCTGTGATTAATTATCACGATGATGAAGCTGAATGAATAAATAATGAGGGACAGAGTTCCCCGCTTTGTTTTGATACCTTGAAGCGGGACGTCAGTCTACTCCGGTGAGAAGGGGTGCGTTTCACGGTGACGAGAGCCCGCATTGTGTTTTGACGTGTGCGCATGGCGTCCGCCGGTGTGTCGCGGCGCGGGTTCGGGTCCATTTATTCTGCGGGGGCCGCCGTCGTCCGCCGCTAACAGATCGCTTTTCCACAGCCGTGACGACCACCTACCGCCAAACGCTCCCCCCCCACCCCCCCCCGGCCATCTACTGCACGGTTCCCCGGTCCAGCTGTGACTGCGCCTCGCACCAAATGATGAGCGGCTGCGCCCTCAGAGAATGGAGTGGCTCTACGGCAGCGGCTAACCTGGCCAGATAACTGCCCCATAAACTGTGACACGGGGCCATTAGCCCAAGCCCAGGTCTGATTGATGCATGAGGCTGTCACCAAGCCTGAGATGCCACCCACAGACCAGCACCCTGGGACCAAGAGGACAGGCAGGGCGGGACGTGCGGGTGGGGATACAAATACAAATACAAAATGAAGAGGGAAATAGTCTTTTTCAGTCCTGAAACATCATCTCCACAGAAATATCCCTGTCTTCACACACACACACTCTCTCTCTCTCACACACACACACACACACACACACACACACACACACACACACACACACACACACACACACACACACACACCAAAGTTGCGTTTCATGCATACACTCACTTATGAGTTTGCATTGTGAACAGACGTGTCCAAATGGTGTGAGTCCTTACAAAATCACACATAGTTCCTTCCCCCTGCAAGTACAATAGATTCTCTCTCCGTTCTCTGGAAGATTCCTCACGTGGGACACGTGATGTCAGCCAGATCATATGTGTCATGTGGCGTGTATGGATCATGTATCACCAAGAGAGAGATCCACACCTCCTTGTCTTCATACTACACCGCCTTTACCTCTCTCTCTTTGCTCCCTCCTTCTCTCCCTCACCCACACCTCGTCTTCATACGCCTCCGACTCCCCCTTGTCCTCCCTCCTCCTCCACAACAATCCTGTTCAAAAGGCGCCTCCACATCCTCACAGTCGAGTTTGTTCTCAAAGTTTCTTCCACTGACTGGTGATGATCAGGGTGATCATCAGGGCAGCATGCTGCAGCCTGGCCTGTCTGTCTGACACCTCAACGCGTGGTGGCAGTGCCAACCCCCTCGGACGGCCGGCCAGCCCCTCCTCAAACAAAGTACACAGCGAGGGATTAGAAGCAGCGCGGCAGGGGGGCCGGTGATGGGGAGGCTGACAGCATGGGCCCTCGCCACATCTGGCTCAGCGCCGGGCTGTCCAGGTGGATCATTTAGCGGTGAGCGGGGAAACTGAGGCGGTGCAAAACGACAGACACAGCTCCGGTCTTACAGCGGTCTTACACTCGGTCTTTTTCTCTGTTTCTCACCTTTGTGTGTCTTACAGAGCGATTAGCATAGTCTAATCGCTCCGTGTGAAACGAGGAAATTAATTCGTTTTTTTTTTTTTTTAATGTTTGTGAATTCCGGAGACGTCCCCGTTAGAGCGCGCTGACAGGACTGGGCTTGTTGCACTTGAGAGGTAGTTACTAGTTTGTGTCGAA
>JAXIVH010000024.1:3330253-3385253 GCA_036785325.1 Urophycis tenuis | reverse complement strand
CTCGGTACGGAGCCGGCTGTGACCCCCCTGCACGCCTCACAGGGACCCCGAGCGCAGGCCGACCCCAGGGTGTGGAACCACCGCTGCAGCACCCACAAACCAGGGGTACAGGTCGGGCTTCCCAATCAAACAGGAAGGTAACCTCGCTGCTACGGAGGAGGCTAGTAAGCCCTGATTGGTCAGAGGAGGCCCGGTGTCTGGGATTCATTCTTGGATGTGATCAAACATTTCAAGGCACCTATGCCAATATGTGCTCACTTGTCAATGCATGGTAATTATAACAGTGTGTGTATATATTTAAATATATATATAAATATATCTATATATATATATATACAGTATATATATGCATGGTAGGCATAACAAAGGATTCAAATCATATTCACAAACAATACCTTTCTCCTCTTATCATACATTGTTTGAATTTCATTAATAATTTACCAAATGACAGATTCTCCGATTTGCATAATTATCCTTTTCATGTATGTAGTTATTATAGTCAGTCAGTAGGAAACTACATACCTACTCTATGCAAGTCCATGTTTTCCCTGTGATACGATTGCATGCAATGTGAACATGGAGCTTTTAACCAAAGGGCAGCAAGATTAGCATGCTAAAGGAATGCTAATACAGTTGCTCTTTAGCTTCCCAGTGGGTGGTACATTTTGTAACTAGCCTTTCAAAAAAAGTGTCTTTGACGTGAGCTGGAGAAACTTCGAGTGATTCTGATCCTAGTTTTCCATGTCAGGACTTTAATCTTGACAACTTAGGAGAACAAATTATCTGTGCAAAAGAAAAGAAAAGAAGTTTTAAGATTTTCATTAATCACCAAGATGTTTAGCAGCTCTGTGTTCGCCAACCAAATTAATTAGGTATTCATGTATTCACGACTTGAAACACGATGTGAACTTCAACATGGAAATCCGACCTGTGTCTGGTCAGTGAAAGTAATCAAGATAACTTGTTTTGATGTTGTTAAACCACAGTGATACCTCACGGTAATAACTGAATATCTCCACTTCATAAACACATTACACATTTGCATCAACCCTTCACCGTAACATTAAAACATCATCAGCTCGGACATTTCTTCGGCACTTTTCATAAATGTTGTAAAAAAAACTAAACAGAAATCGCCTCAGTGTGCTCTGACCAGCTAAGCAGCTTGTCCTCAGCGGTCTGATGTAGAAAATCCTGTAGCAAAAGAAGCTACTAGATTTTAGGGAATTTTGAGGGGAACAACCTCCAAATGTCTCCAAAACATGGATGTATTAAATAATGCACATCCACTTATCATAATCCCCATGATCCGCAAACTGCCATCGCTACACTATCTTACACTTGGATTAAAGAGTGTGTGAAACTCTGTTATAATTGACTCCCCCGCAACACATAGGATGTATTGGTGAGGGATGGAGGATGTCCGTCACAGGCCACATGAAGGACCTCCCAGAGAGGCTAAAGCACCGAGGACACACACAGTGTGTGTGAAGACGTGTGGAGCCTCGTCTGGCCAGCGGTTGGTTTTGACGTCGGCGTACCGGAGAGGGATAAGCCTGTAAGTCACTTACAGTATAATGCACGGTGTGTGACACATCTCAAATGCAACATTGCTCATTATAATGCTCCAACACAACAATGGTACTATCATCACAGAAGGGCCGGTCCGACGTGGGGATAACATGCCTACCATTCCTGCAACTCTTTGTTGTAAAACTCATTTGATAACATGTGTTTTGTCTTGTCCATTCTGGGCTACTGGTAGAAACATGGCGGTGCCTTATGGAAGAGGACCTGCTCTCTGTAGATATAAAGGGCTGATTCTAAGGTAACAAAAACACAACACTTCTGCATTCAAGGGACTGTACATTAATTAAATCATACTAATGAATGCAGTATTGCATTTCTGCCAAGTCTGTTCCACTGTATGCCATTCAATTCTAGACACTGGCCCTTTAAGGGTGATGGTTTAACCTGCTGCTAACTGGCCTTGTTGACGAGCAATTCTGTTTGATCAATTACCCATTCCTTCAAAGACCAGGAAGCATTCCAAGATCAATACTTTGGTTAATAGCTACTGTGGGCAAACATAAATAAAATTTGCTTCTGTATCAATGCATTGCTTGTTCTTTTCACCTGGAGCTCAAAGTGATGTAATCCTTTCTGTCTCTGAGAAAATAAACACTCATAAGTCATGGATTTGCTTCCGTTCAGTTATCCGAATTCCATAATAGTCTACAATATAATCTGAATGATGCTGTCTATCAACCAAATGGATCTGTTGGTGTATATTGTATTGCTGCATTGGTTATTATCTGGAGACTGAGAGACAGATAGATGAGATGGATAGATGGATGGATGGGTGAAGGGCAGACAGACAGACAGACAGACAGATAGATACTGATAGGCTGATGCCCTTGATTTACTCAACTGTTTGAACTAACTATTTAATAATGATTAAGCATTAATCAAGAGTCTGGTGCTTATTTCCCATGGATGCATCAATTTGAATTGCATCATGGGAAATAAGCTCCAGAAAAGCTCCATCGAGACAGAGCCCCACCGGTATGTGGCCAGTGTCTCGCCATGCGGCCGCTCCATGTGCCGTATCTTCTGCAGTGTTTCCCTGTGTCAATGCAGCGAGACAGCGGCGTGACGTGAAGGGTGGCAGCGATACTCAAAGGCGACCTAGCTTGCATTTAAAATGGACGTCTTGTCCTCAAAGATTGCCTCCGTGCCAGCAAATCACTAAAGTCACCATCAGGTGAAGTTGCTAAATGAAATGCGTGCTTTCCACCACCCCTCTTCACATCTGGTGCTGGTCTCTATTGGGATTTAGACCTGACCCATGGCACACCCTGATGCCTTAGGACATCCGCATCAAACAGATCTCTCTTCTGTTTTAAACCAGATCTGAGACTCCTGGCCACACTCCCTGTCACGAGGACGCGGTTCGACGCTGAGTATTTTTCGTTTAGCAGCGAAATCGCTCACCTGACCTCACACTCTAAAGACATTGGGGATTCAACCCCAGTAGCCTTCAGCTGGGACACAAACACTGTGGCCAATGGACTATCCTCTCAGTCAAGCCACCTGTCATGGAAGGTGGATGTTTCCATATAGAGCACACCTGGATCCCCGGGGAGAGAAGCATGCATGACGTGTATGATCTTACATGTGAGTTGGGGCGACCAGGCATGTGCATTTTCAGGGGACATGCTTGTGGCGTCCTGGAGCTGTCCCACAAATGTCCCTGTTTTGTTTGTAGTTATCTATGAATTGATTTTTATATAGCAAAAGGCTGTATCTTACTTGTGAATACTAATTTCAGTGGGTCTGTCCTGTGGCTGACCTCGCTACGCGCGCGGGGGGGGTGGGGGGGGGGGGGTGGTCTCTATATCGACTACCAACCATGAGAAGGCATGACCGATCAAATACAATGGGCTATCAATACCATACAGAATGATTTCCTCACAGCCTTCCCTGGCTTGTTTCAGCCTGGTTTACCAAAGCTTCAAACACACTGTAGTGATTTACTACAGTACTAAGTTCACCATGATAAGAAGAAGCAAAACATAAAAATGTAATGATAGCATCTACAACTGTAATATATTGCTATGTTATATGGACCACCAAACTACAGATGTCCCCTTTTCCAGTTCAGATGTGGTCACCCACATTTGGGTAGAGATGTACATTTTTAGCACATGCCATGAGGCGTATTTAATGGAGGTATTTATCCTCCATAACTCCCACATAGACTTCACGTTACAGGCACTTGCATCATGTTGTACGCGTGCAGTACGTTGCATCACACTGTACCTTACACAATTCAAAATGCCACTTAGCTGATGTTACCAGCACACTTTGTTTGGGTTTCATCCCCCCCCCCCCCCCCCCCCCCCCTCAAGTGTGTTCAAACCTCCCCTCAAAAGTACGGGGTAAGGGGGGTGACACATGCAAAACAGTGGGCAGATATAGACTTTAATGTTGTGGGTCTTGCGGAGGGTTGGGGGGAAGTGGAGTCAACGTCCCCGTCATCTCACAAGAACAACAAAGTGATCTCTGCTCTTGACCCCCGACTAGCAGCGTGAGAAGGGCAGTGGACCGCCCCGGAGCAGCGCCCGGGGACCCTGGGGCAAGGCAGGACTGTTGACTTCACTTGTATGTACGGTGTATGGGAGGAAACCCTCGTGGACTGCAGGGAGAACACCTCACAGTCAGATCCTGGCTGGGTTTGAACCCATGACCTGACCATAACTGGGAGGCAACAGTGCTGACCAACAACAGAGGAGATATCATAAACTATTTTTACAAAATGTGTTAAATACATGTAATATTTGTTAAATACATGTAATGAAGGGGGGGTTAGGTTAGGTTTGGCTCAAGGGTCCCTAGTTGCAGACTGTGCAAAATCGGGGTTCGTACCATCAACCCTTTCGGCTGGGAATCAAACGGTGTAAGTGCCTGTCTTTGTACTGTAACAAACACTAGTGTTGGCAAACACAAAGACAAACACCAGCACCACCCCCACCAGCACCTCCTCAGCTCACCGTTGAAGCCCACGCTGCGGATGTACTTGAGCAGCTTCTTGCCCCCGGCCAGGTCCATTTCGGGGCAGATGCCCGAGAACTCCGGGCACAGGTCCCGCTGCATGTTGTGCAGGGCGTGGGCCATGGCGTACACCGCGTCAATCACAAACTGCACCTTGCCCTCCTGCTCGTACTTGGAGTCGATTCCAATACGCTCCTGGCCTGCGAAGGAGGGAGAGAGAGGGAGAGAGAGAGAGGGAGAGAGAGAGAGAGAGAGAGAGAGAGAGAGAGAGAGAGAGAGAGAGAGAGAGAGAGAGAGAGAGAGAGAGAGGGAGAAGGAGAGAGAGACAGTGAGAAAGAGAGAGAGCGAGAGAGTGAGAGAGAGAATCAATGAGAGGGTAGGGGGTGAGAGAATTCAAAGAGAGAGAGAGAGAGAGAGAGAGAGAGAGAGAGAGAGAGAGAGAGAGAGAGAGAGAGAGAGAGAGAATCGATGAGGGTAGGGGGAGAGAGAGTGAGAGAGAGCGGGGGGGGGGGGGTGAGTAAACAAAGGTAGGAGGAGAGAGAGAGAGACATGAGTGATTCATCTGACCTTGACTTCAAGTTTAAAAAAGCAGGGCGGGGCATTTTTTCTTAACCTTGCCCCCTTTGTTTACTTGTATTGATAAGGATTAGCTAAATCCAGGAGGAGATAAGCCTGTGAGCTCCAGCCTGAACACCAAAAACACTTAGAGAAACTGAATATTAGAAACCAAACAGCCCCTTGCCACGGGCGGCTGGTGGCTAGGACGAGCCTCCTCAAAAACATAACATAAATAAAATACACACATTATCTGTGAGTCTCATTAAGGTTCTGAACATGACAAGAGAGAGCAGGAAGCAGCACAAATGACCCGCACCACCGGACGCAGGCACACCAAGTGAGCATACATCGTACTGGCAGCACCGCGCAACACGGGCCCGCAGACAGCCGTGTCTGTGGTGGGACGGCGGTTTCCCTTGGATTGCCCAGAACATATTTCACGTGGCGCCGGTGGCCAGGCCCCGCTGAGGGTGTTTGCAGTGGCTCGCTGGGGGGATGGCAGCAGAGATGGAGGGGCTGCCAACGGGCCAAACTGGCTTAACAAGGAAACAGGTTCTGCCCTCTGTGTCACCCTGACATCTGTGGGGAGGAGGAGGAGGAGGTGGACGAGGAGGTGAAGGAGGAAGAGGTGGAGGAGGAGGGGCAGGAGGAGGTGGAGGAGGTGGAGGAGGAGGATGAGGAAGAGGTGGAGGAGCAGGAGGAGAGGGGGTGGAGGAGGAGGAGGTGGAGGAGGAAGAGGTGGAGGATGAGGAGGTGGAGGAGGAAGAGGTGGAGGAGGATGAGGAGGTGGAGGAGGAGGATGAGGAAGAGGTGGAGGAGGAGGAGGAGAGGGGGTGGAGGAGGAGGAGGAGAGGGGGTGGAGGAGGAGGAGGTGGAGGAGGAAGAGGTGGAGGATGAGGAGGTGGAGCCCGGAAGAGGTGGAGGAGGACGAGGAGTTGGAGGAGGAGGTGAAGGAGGTGTAGGTGGAGTAGGTGGAGGAGGAGGAGGAGGAGGTGGCCAATAGGAGGGTTCCAACCCACCATCTTCATACAGCATCTGGTCACTTAGGTATTCCACGATGTTCTGTCACCTCAGTCAACCTATAGGGGGAGGAGGACCAAACCCTCCTGGTATACGCTGACACACTCTGCCCCACCCCCCTAAATCCATACATATTCCCTTACCCCCCCCTCCCCCAACGTGTAGGTGATGACACCCGGCTTCAGGGGGCTGCACCCGCGTAACCTTGGGTGCAATCCAATAGCGGGTGAAACGAGGGGTTGAACGCGGGGTCAGCAGCCAACAAGAGGTCGGCCCACCCCCTGATGAGACGCTAACCGGCCGATTAACACCCCCCCCCCCCCCCCACATCCACTCGGACAACACAGCACCTGCCAGCTAGGCGTGCGGCGATTACAGTTGTATTCCAACTGATCTATGCGCCGTTGAACAAAGAAAAGCGGCAAAGGTGTGTGTTTACCCAGATAACTGAGTCCCCTATCTAATATTGAGGAATGATGCTGTGGCTAAGGCCTCTTCCTGTTGTGTTGTCTCTCCGTGTCCCCCCCCTCCACCCAGCACCACGTAATAGCATCATAATGTCATTATAGCCGTGGCAATGCTATCACACAGGGTTATGATATTGAATTATAATCCCATTTGTAGCGCTGCACTTATATGGGGCTGAGAAATTGGAGGGGAGGTGCTATGGCTATAGGCTTATCGTGACACTTTAATAACCACGTTAGCCCCAGCTGGGGACCCGTAACAACCCAGCTCGCCAAGGTGCGATGAATTACCCCCCAGCGCTGTGGAAACCGGTATTGAAGACCTGATACACAGCCATTATACAGTATGCATGCACTTCCACTGATACAGCTGCATATATATAATGTGTGTGTACAGTATGTGCTTGGAGTCATGCAGTGAGGACCTAAATGCTGTATTGTAAGATAGTAGACCGAAGGATATTGCTGGCCCAGTGGCCTCGTGGATAAGGGGATTGTGGGTTTGAGTCCCACCTGGGTGGAAAGACCTTGTCCCCAGGACTGGCATTGATCTTAATGCGAGGGCCATTTATATCAACAGAGACCTGCAACGTAAAAGGAACCAAAATAGCAGAGGCCGAATAGAATAGACATCAGTGCAAGGAACTGTATGGTCTGAATCAAGGCTTGTTTTTAGACCTAGAATAACACTCAAACAAGTAGCCATAATAAATCAACCAGACAGTTGTAATGTGAGCTATCAGGGTCAAAGGGTTAAACCACATGGTTTGTTCTATAAACACAAGTCACAGCGCCTCATATATGTGTTGCGCATGTAGCATGTAGCAATGGTGCAACTCCCGGTTTAAATGCTCTAGGTCATCAATTGAGAGAACGGCAAACACGCACACACTAACTATCGGAGAACCGGAACCATGGAACAGAACGCCTGTGGCGATAACTCGGTGGGGACTTTTGTTGAGACTGAAAAGCCAACGTTGGCTCTCACACAGTCAATACAACCGCCCCAACCCAAGCCCACGCCATGACTGTAGCTGGCAACGTCTCAACTCTGCAGTCTTCCCTCTGTGATCACCCAAACACCAGAGACCAGCCGCGCACCAATCCCCAACGCCATGGGAACCCACCGCGCTACAGCCCGGGTACGGGGAGGGGAAACAAGCAATGCATTTGTTTTTGAGTTTTCTCATTCTCATTTTCATTATCATTTTCAGAATGTTTTTCATGTTTGTGGCAAAGGGTTTATACAACTCATCACATCAGAGAGAGAGAGAGAGAGAGAGAGAGAGAGAGAGAGAGAGAGAGAGAGAGAGAGAGAGAGAGAGAGAGAGAGAGGGGTAGGCACACATACATGGTGATAAAGTACAAATAGGAAGGACAAAGGGAGAGAGATAGACAGAGGGAGCGTGAGGAATAGCAAGGGATATAAAGAATACATTTAAAAAGAGAGAGAATAAAGGTAGATAGAGAAACAGAGAGAGAGAGAGTGAGAAGGGAGGAAGGACAGACAGAGACAGTCAGAGATGGGGGGAGAGAGGGAGAGGTGGAGACAGAGAGACACACGGCATGACTCAGAGTGAGACAGAGAATGAGAAAGGCTGCGAGACAGTCAGAGGGAGAGGGAGAGACAGAGAGAGAGAGAGAGGTCAGAGAGGTGGAGAGAGGAGCAGGGGGATCTTTGCCTCACCCCGTTACCTCCAGCGGATGCGATTTGCTTGCTGATTTTGACAGTCAGTTCACACTGTCTCATTCCTCGTGTTCTGATGTGGGGGGTTCCACTGAATGTGGGACCACATCTCCGTCTCTCTGTCTCAGTAAACCAAGCATTCAGCCCCTGAAGGACGACGGCCACAGCCCGCTGGTATGCTGATGTGCTGTGAGATCTCTGTGAATACTCAGCGCCCCCCATCAGCAAGCTGGTGTTTGAGTGTGTGATAGGTGCCTGTAATGGGCCGGAGGGGGGGGGGGGGGGGTTGGCAAAGCCCAATTCCAGAGCAGGGAGTCTGGGGAGAGTGGATCCACAGCAGTGGCTGTATTTAGTTGAATTGGAAATTAAATTAGCTCAAATGAGTGAAAAATTGGACCGCGTGTATGTGCTTGTGTGTGTGTGTGTGTGTGTGTGTGTGTCTGTGTGTGTGTGTGTGTGTGCGTGTGCATTTTTGGGTCTGTGTGTGTGTGCATGCGCTATTGTATTTGCTAAACATGTGTGGTGTGTGTGTGTGTGTGAGTGTGTGTGTTTGCGTGTGTGTGTGTGTGTGTGTGTGTGTTTGTGTGCGCGCGCTTTTGTATGTGCGTGCACACGTGTACAGAATGTATTCACTGCGAGCACACGTGTGTTGCGGTGCGTTTCTCTCTGCCAGGCGCCGCATGCGTCCGCCTACTCTAACCCCCGGAGCTATGATCCATTCTCCATGAGGGCGGAAACAAGGCGCTGCCTCTCCCTTCCCCCCCCCACCCCTCCACTCTTAAACCCATCCGCGCCGCGGCGTGTACATTCACGTGGAGGAGGGCGGGCACCGGCGCCAAGCAGAGGACCGAGGACAGGAACCGCACGCTGGAACATGGCTCTCCACATCCCCGGCGCGTGTTAGCGAGAGCAGTTCTCGGCTTTCTCTCGGCGGGGAGAAAAAGGCCCGCTGATTGCCCCGGGAGAGCCGTCTGTATACGGCGGGGCGGTTGACGCTAGTCAGTGACAGAGAAACCTTCGCCGCGGCGGTTCGTTTTAATTTCAGTGATTTGAAATTATAATTACAATCAGGGAACAAAAAGAAACAAACAGCGGGCTTACGATTGGATGACGGCTAAAGCTAAACATACAGATATGTAATCGTCAAACAGAATCCTAATTTGCGTTTTGTTTTGTCGAATGGGAAACACAATTACAAACTAAATCTGTGCTGCGCGGTCCACTTAAAATGGATATGTAAGGATTGAAAGGGTCTCTCTGCCCGGGTCAAACAGGGCACACGGCCACAGCTGCTGCCTTGTTCAAGCTAACGCATTTACGCTTTGCCTTTCCATAAAACACACGTAAAGCGGCCCCCTGGGGTTCCGTGTGACACACGCAACTGACAAACAATCCTGGAAGCAAATTGCGTTTGTTATTCTCTTTATCTGCCTTGAGTATGCTGTCTGCTAAATAAATAACCTGGGGAAAAAACAAAATGGAGGAGGCAATTTGGCAGAGGATGAGTAAAACACTGAGGGGGACACGCCAGCAATGCAGCTCCTGAATAATCTCATTACAGAGAGGAGCGGTAACCGGGGCTAGCCAAGCAGCTAATAGCAAGACAGAGCCTGTTAGCGCTACAAATCAAGGTACCAACAAGGACCTCAAACTGTCAAGCGCTCATTTCAATACTCATTATTCCTGTCGTGCATTTCACAATAGCGTTGCTGCCCCCGCCCCCTCCCCTCTCCCAGCACGGCATTTGGGAATTTGCTGCTGTGTGTTTTCCCGGCCGGGTGTAGCGGGGAGTGTTGTTTAGGTTGCGAATGTGTGCTGTCAACGCCGTTCCCGGGATCACGAGAGAATGTATGTTTACCCCGGAGCGCGTGGGCAGCTCTGCGCCGCCGCGGCCAACACATATAAATACATCAGCATCAAGGCGGGGAACGTATGAATACGGCATGTGCCAGGAGGAGAACGCATCCTGGGGCCCTGTGAGATACAGGGGAATTATTGGGGGCGGACGTGACGAGTAGGTGGTGGAGAGGTGGACTTCACAGCATTGCCAGGTGCTCGCGAGGTGTGCAGTGCTCTGTGTGGAAAGGGAAGATGCTTCTGACAGGAAATAGCAGTGTGCACATGTGGCTGACACACACACACACACACACACACACACACACACACTTGAATGGGGAGAAAGGCATTGCTTGAGGAGAGTTTGGTCAAAATGAATGCTCAAACCTATGACCCTATGACCGCAGTGACCCCAAGGCTTTCCCAACCCATGTGCCAATGTCCAACACAGTCCTCCAGTCAAACCCAATCGGAGCAGCCGTGGTACCGGAGAACAAACTCTGTTGACTGTTTGCTTCGTTAGCAGCTGCTTTGATGCGACGCAAGGGTGAATCATTCAGACATTCATGGGCAGGCGGCGGTGAGCCCTTGATCGCTGAGCTCACAGACCTTGGGGATCAAACCCAGAGCCACACGAGTTAAACTGCCCGCTACGATATCCTGAAGCTCAGCGCAGGCACACCAAACCATCTCCATCCCCTATTATCTAAACGGTAAAGACTTCAGACAGCCTCCCCTATAGACCAGCTAGTTCAGATACAATCTCTATAACAGATGCAGATTTGGTTACAACTGGTGTCTACGGCATTGACCATGAATAAGAGAGTAAGGGTAGTAAGTAAGTATATATATATATATATATATCAGCATTACCATCTGGCTCTAGAATGCCCCTCGCCAACATGCTAACACTAGGGTTCTATAAACGCTAGGCTAGCTCACCTGTGAGAGCACAAGCCTGTTCTCCGCTAAGCAATCAGCCAGTGTTCAGCTGTGACAGGGGGGCTACGACGCTGGCTGGCTGTCATGGTGCGCACCCCCGCCGATATCCCCTCTCCTCCCAGGAGCCCACGGGCCCCAGCGTCCTGCCACTTTTCTGCTCGTGGAAGTTGAACCAGGGAATTAGTTATCTCAACAGCAGGTCTCTCTCTCTCTCTCTCTCTCTCTCTCTCTCTCTCTCTCTCTCTCTCTCTCTCTCTCTCTCCCCAGCCCCTTCATGTGTGTGCCTTTCCTTTGCTACAGTATCTCTCTATTACTAACTGCAACTACTGAGACGTACGGAAGACACACACACACTCACACACACACACACACACAAACACACACACACATACACACACACACACACACACGCACACACACACACACACACACACACACACACACACACACACACACACATACAGACGGAGACGCACACATACACACAATAAATACTCCTACTGGTGAAGACATTATGCTAACAGCAAGCTTTTAAGTCGTCCATCCTCAGTCATCCCGGTGCTGAAGGCAGAGCTCCAGCCCCTCATCTGTCCACCGCCCTGCCTGCCTGGGGAGCAGCCCTCACATCGGGGATTTTGCACTTTGGGATTGTGTTGCAGTGGAAGTTGGTCTGGCGATGTTCTTTGTGAAACACTCAGAGCGCTCTGGCCATTCACTGGCTGTATTCATTAAGTCCTCCATTTTGTGTGTGCCACAGGAGTCTTGGTGCTTCACCGCTCTGGGATTGAGCCACACCTCCACATGGACGAGTCCAGAGCCCGCATCACTTCCTGTGCGGACGGCCCATTTACACACGGCGCCGGCTGGCAGGGTGCAGGGCCGGCAGAGGGTGGCGGACGGGGTGCACCGTCAGCGTATGGGGAGAGTTCTCATGAGGGCGCTGTGTGTATGTATGTATATATGTATCTATGTATATATTGTGTGTATTGTATGTTGAATGTGCTGCTTATTGTTTGGTTGCTGCTGTTATAAATATATGGCGTGTGACGGTGGAAAGGTCAGAGCCGGAAGGTTCTGGGGTCGATTCTCTGTTTGTCATTGTGTGGCTTGTAGGTGCTTTAACTGAGGGGTACTCAGTTGCCGGACTCCAGTCCGGATTCGGACCCAAACACAATTAAATTTGGCCTGAGACAAAAATCAATATTCCAATTTATTCATAGTGATCCAGGCGATATTTCATTGGCGCGTGATTTCTGGATGTAATTCCAATCACGTAAGCCTATCTACCTTGTGCCCAATGCAATTGTCCTATCAGTGGCAGTATAATAACATCACTATGACAACTCATTGTTGCTGGGAGCGCGAGGTCTGCAAGGGCGTTTTTCCTCCGCAGTCCGTCCGGGTCCAATGGGGTCACGCAGGTTGTTTTAGCTACAACGTGGTCAGATTTGCGAAGGGCACCTGTTTCTTTAGCAAGCCAAACATCATGGTGTGCTCCAAACTTGACAAAAAGTGAAATGTGGATTCCGAAAATTGTGAATTCAAGAGAGAGTGGGCCGATATCATGCTGCCCGCGGGGAGTGCAATACCAATGTGTCTAATCTGTGATGAGACAGTTGCCCTTGTCAAGAGTGGAAACGTGAAAAGTCTTTATGAAACAAAGCATGGCCACGTCGAGCAGAATTACCCACACAACTCTGAGGTAAGGACCTGAAAAATAAGCCAAATGCAAGCATCGCACCAAGCAACACGCACTGTGATAGTCAGGTCAGCCACACACCAGGAGCGTGCAACTGAAGCCTCACTGCGAGTGGCATGGGTCTTAGGCAAGCACAAAAAGAAAGTTTGAAGAACTGGTGGCACAAAAGAAGTGTTATATTTCACAATGATGCGGACAGAACACTTCATCCTTTGTGCATAGTTCAACAGTTTTTTTGTGGATTTACTAGTTCAGAGTTCTAATTTTGGAATTACACCGTCACTGTTCTGGACCCTGGACAGATATTTAGTGAGTGGACCTTTTGAGTTTCTAATTGAGTACCCCTGCTCTCCGTGCTTCTTGCTCAGGTGTCCTTGAGCAAGAAGTCTTAAGCCCCACCTGCTTGACAATACTGAATATACTCTAAAACACTTTGGATAAAAGCATCTAGGAAAATTATTGCAATAAAACTGACAAACATTAGCAGTAGCAATGGTAACACAAGTAACAGCAATACCTTTGATTTAGTCTCCATTTAGCTGTCCAGTTGAATCTTTATAATTATTACCTGCTCCTTCTACCAGCTCCTATGAAATGCAGAAAGCCACCAGTACTGAAAAACTGCACCTTCATGTCAGATCTTTTGTTTACTGTTCCTGTAATAGGACTCGCAGGCTGTTTGACTGTCTTTCTCTCCCTGCCAAACCAGAAAGTCTCTCTGTCTGCTAAATAGGTTCATAATGCAGCCAACAGGCCAACAACGCATCCATAATGTTGTGTGTAACCATTATTTATTTTCTGACTGTTCCCGGGCATGGACTGAACGAGGACCGGAGCAGAGGGAGGAACACCAACCACCTGATCCTGACCAGCAGGCAGATCTCTCCCCCTGTTCCCCTCCTCAGCCTCATGTTCCTCTGTCTTCCCTTGGTTTGTGTTCCTCACACATGGAACTGTGGGGCTTCTGTTAGCCCACTGCAGACCCCACATGTCCATAGCCGGCATGATGCAGGTCTGAATGAGTGCAACCCACACTTTTAATGACAAAACATGTTTTAACATCTCATCACTTCAGGTATTACCAAACTGAATACACTTTCACTTTTAATCCAATAATGGATAACAAGTGTCCCAAAAACCCAGCAGATAATTAAAAACACACTTTTATTTTCACAACCAGACAAACAAACTTGCAAAAAACGTGCATTGTTTACCGTCCCGGAGATGAATTACCAAACGAACAGTGTGGACACACATGAAATGCAGTCAATTGTTGTAATTGCTAGATTGAGAGAGCAGAGGGAGCTGCCAGGTCCTGCTAATCGAGTGTTGTGTGGTCGCGCCAGAGAGAGAGAGAGAGAACGCTCGACTGCTGCAGATTGACTCAACTGAGAGTTCTTTACTGTGGTCTGTTGGCAAGGAGATCTGGCATCATGAGCTGCTATTGACCTGTGCATGGCCTGTTGGCTGGGAGCGGAGCAACGTGATAACTCACTATAGTCGCGACGCTACTGTAATTTATGATAACGTACAATTATGTAATCATTTAGCGGATGCTCTTATCACAAGGGAGCTACTGTGCATTCAGTTTGGCCTTCATGTCATTAGAGAGCTGGTGGGTTAGGCAATCCCACTCGAAGATGCCTGCAGGCCTGCAGGCTGCAGAAATTGATGTTCCAACCCTGAAATGTTCCCCTTAAGCATCTATCCTCCTCTGAATAATAACGCTACTAATGCTAATCATATCAGTGCTGCTATTGGTACCACTAGTACTACAAATCGTAGTGTTCATATTGAGACAGTAAGGGTGGCACTACAACGGTTCATCACCTCCAGAATCAATTTCGTAGAGTTCCCTTGAGCGACGCATTATTCTATAAGTGACACTCAAGTGTTTAATCCGCATAAACGCTATGACTTAAGGGGACATTTGGAGACAATGTTCTGAAGCTGCCGAGCATCCATCCTGGGAGTGCCAGGTCTGACTGTTGGTGAACATCCCAGGTGCCAGGAACGTCCGACACCTTGACGTCTGAGAGCTGGAGCACCAGGCCGCTCCACGCGCTGGTGTGTTCAGCACGTAGGTAGTACACCTAGCAGGGAGGCGGGTCCACGAGTCCAACCTGCAACCCATGTTCCACGTCTTTCCCAAATGCACTACTTTTAGGATTACTATGACTGTCTTTTGCTCTGTTTTCATTTGTTCAGTGTTCATCAGTTGTCATGATTCTGATTATGTACGTTACTGGGAAACTGCTTTATCAATTAAGTATCTCTCTCTCTGTCTCTCTCTCTCTCTCTGTCGCTCTCGCTCTCTCTCTCTCTCTCTCTCTCTCTCTCTCTCTCTCTCTCTCTCTATGTCTCTCTCTGTCTCTGTGTGTGTCTCTGTCTGTCTCTCTCTCTCTCTCTCTCTCTCTCTCTGTGTCTCTCTGTCTTGCTCTCTCTGTGTGTCTCTTTCTCTCTCTCTCTCTCCCTCAAGGAGGACAAGGAACTGCACCGTCTGGCTAGATGAGGCAGTGACCACGAGGGTGCAGGGTGGTGTTTGCGTCGTCAGCGTGCAGCGTGTCCCCCCCCCGCTGCACTGCGGTGTGAGGCCTGTCAGCCACCCCCGGGCCGCGACAGAAGGCCACGCCGCCACGTTCGTTATGTTCCATTACGTTACTCAAAGGGTTACTCCTGTAGAGCCCCGCCTCCCCGGGAAGGACAACGCCAGCGCCAGAAGAGAAGGAGACAGCAGAGAGGCACGGAGAACAAGACGGGGCTCCGAGGAGATGAAGATGGAGGGCATAAATGACTCTGCCCAGGGTAATTTAGAGGCTATTATGTAAATGTTGGTAAAAAATGTGAATACCTTTAAAGCGCGTTATGAGAACATTTATTGTACGAATTAAAGAGACGGATGGGGAACCGGGAAGGAAGAGATTTGAATGGGAGCGGAGACACAGAGGGCTGAGCAGCCTGCAGACGCAGCAGGGCGAGAGAGGGAGAGAGGGAGCCTCCGTTCCTGCTCCCGGGTCTGCTCAGCCCAACACTCACGCTGCCACCGAGTGCCTTGTTGACTTCGGATGGCAGAGATCTGAGAGGTTCTATTGATCACTGCGGAGCGATCCTCACACACACACTCTCTGCCAGAAGTGAAACAATGGCAAGAAGCAAGCGCTTAAGAAGGGAAAGCGGTTGGTAGTTATGTGAGTCATGGTTTTATTAGCACTGGCTGGTCAGTGAACGCTACCCGTTCATTCAGGTGGTTGACATTACCATGCTCTTCATCACCTCCACTGCGCTTCTCACTGTAACTGTTCGACGATATGTGTGTCTGTGTCTCTGTGTGTGTCTGTGTGTATGTCTGTGCCTGTGTGTGTGTGTGTGTGTGTGTGTGTCTCTGTGTGTCGGTGTGTGTGTGAGCACAAGCACTCACACCCACACATACATACATGCAAGCACACACCAACATGTCCACACACCTACCCCCTCCCCTCACCAACACCTCTCCCACACCCCCACTCACCCCCAGAACCCCACTCACCCCAGAGCTAATGTCAAAGAGAACCAAGCTTTCAAAAAAGTGCCATAAAGATCTGTCACAGTGCTCTGTGCGCGCGCACACACACACACACACACACACACACACACACACACAGGCACAGGGACAGACACACACACACACACACACACACACACACACACATGCACTGACACACACACACACACGGACACACACAGGCACAGACACGCACACATGCATTGACCTACACAGTCACAGACACACACACACACACACACACACACGCAGAAACACGTACGCGGACACACACAGGCACAGACACACACGCAGAGAAACGTGCACAGACACACACCCGCAAGCACACACACACACACACACACACACACACCGCGCCCAGGACTCACCAGTGCACTTGCGGCTGCTGTCGTCCCTCTTGGAGGAGCTCATGAGCTTGCAGTTGAAGTTCTCCTCCCAGTACTCAGCGAACCACACGTTCCTCCGGTTGTTCTCCAGCGTGCGGGATGTGAAGTACGCGTCAAACCCTGAGGAGCACCACACACACACAGAGACACACACATTGTCATCAGCAACTTGGACACCGACACACCGATTATCTCGCCCTTGAGAGACGGAGTTAAGGGAGAGGGAGAATACACGCCATTCACCGAAGGTTCACACAGACCTCCCCTGAACATAACCCGGGCCCAGCAGAACCCTAACCCACACCCAACGCCTCAGAACATCAGTATGTCTTTGTGATGCATGTTCACAGCACAGCGTTGGGTCATCAGCGTTAAAAACCTGCATTTGAATAATATATGAGCGCCCTGGAATAAACACGAACACGCCATGAAACAAGATAAATTAACCAGAACCAGCACAACAGACAGGCGCATCAATAAATGACATGTTTATGTATTTTGTTACTTCTATAAAGTATGTGTTTTATACGTTTGACCTCGTGTTATATAACTTCAGTCCGGAACATGAAGCACTGTGCTGGTCGTACGGAGAGGTGATTGAGCATACGTTAAGTCATCGCTATCATCACACGTGGTTTACGGCCGCAGCCCGCTCCAACCGGTCCAACTGCACGGCCACAACGACAGCCGCGGGTCACCCTCCGTCTAAAGGTCGTCAGATATGATATTACATTACGCTGGCTCCCTTAAAGCGCCTTCTGTTCTGACAGCCGCGCCCCGCGCTCCTCCGTCACTCTCAGCCTGCCGCTGTGATCCCCGGCTGAATCCAATCCTGCATCTGCTCCTCTGTCCTCCTCTCAGGACGCTCCGCTCTCCCCCTCTCTTAAGTATGATCTCCTGGCTGATGGAAGGCGTCTCTGGCCGTCTCCCGCGCGGGTGAGACGTGCCCTTGACGCCTGCTGATTATGCCACATGACTGGATGAATTTTAATAATTCCTGACAGCTTTAAATGAGGATCTCGACCTCTGTAAGTTTGAGACGCAGCGGTGACGCAGCATCGGGGATGAGGCGAGCACCAAAGGGATTTGAATGGGTGTGTGTGGTTGTGTGTGTGTGTGTGTGTGTGTGTGTGTGTGTGTGTGTGTGTGTGTGTGTGTGTGTGTGTGTGAGTGTGTGTGTGAGTGTGTGTGTGTGTGTGTGGCTGTGTGTGTGTGTGTGTGTGTGTGTGTGTGTGTGTGTGTGTGTGTGTGTGTGTGTGTGTGTGTGTGAGTGTGTATGTGTGTGTGTGTGTGTGTGTGTGTGTGTGTGTGTGTGTGTGTGTGTGTGTGTCTGTGTGAGTGTGTGTGTGTGGTGGGAGAGTTTGAATGGTGTTGTGTGCGTAATGTTTGTGCCTCTGTGTTTGTGAGTGTGAATGTGTGTGTGAATGTGTGAATTTGCATGTGGGTGTGTGTGCGTGTGTGTGTGTGTGTGTGTGTGTGCGTACATTCATATGTGCGTTTTATTAAAAGAGAAATTGAAGTCAGACATTAAATAGACATGAAATAATAAAACAGTATGAAAGAAGCCCAGTGAAAGAGACTGTGACAGAGAGACATAATTCTGGCTTTACTCTGTGAAACTGGGTGACGGCCTCTCACACAGCAGCTCTGGGAGGGACTGAAATAGTCACTTCTGGCCTCATTCAGCCCTCTGCTCTGATTGGTTAGATCATTCAATATCCAGGACCATTTCCATTCCACAACTGTACTGGACGAGTTCAAAGGGCCACCGGCCGTGATTCCGGACATGAACGATGATGTGTCACTCAACCAATTAAGAAATGTAATTAAATCAATCAATCTATTCAAACATCAACCAATCACCCAATAAGTCACATAAGAGACCAATACAAGAAAGAACCTTGGAACTAATCAATAAATCACAGCGGGTATTTCTTTTTATATTTTGGTAGTAGAAAGAAAGAAACAAAAAACAATAGCACAGCTTCTCTCCCAGTGTCTTCTTGTTGTATTGTCTGTCTCTGGTCTGTTCTCTGTGAGTTGTGTTTGTGTTTCATGTACCTGTGTATTGTTTTGGTCGTGCTTCTGTCTCTTCTATCTTCTGTCTCTTTGTCATATTGTGTGTTGTGCATCTTTTTGTACCATTGTGTGTTCTTCTCTTTGTAACATTGTCCATCTCTGTTATATTGTCTGTTGTCTGTTGTTGTGTAACAGTGTGTGTTGTGCTTCTCTTTGTAATATTGTGTGTCTCTCTCTGCAATATTGTGTGTCCCTTTGTAATATAATACATCCCAGATGTATGGAGCTGTCTTCCAGGTCCGGTCCAAATCACCTCCTCTTCAAAGACAGGTGAGCTGCACTGAAGCCTCGGTATTCATACAACAAAGGCTCGCAAGAACAAAAAGTCAGAGCCTGTGGAGGTAAAACCTGCATTTTATGTTTTATTTCACCCAGTAGTACGCTTTTCCATAAAGGGCAGATGAGTACGTTAGTGAGATAGTCAGTAAAACCTCGTGCTTATTGCTCGGTTCATAACAAACACAATGATTCGCAAAAAAAGACAGTAACTTGAAAACCAGACAGATAATTGAAAATACATTTGAAGTTGCACGGTTTGAACATTAAACTGAATATTAAGTAAGATGGGAACTGACTCCTCTGCAGTTTGAGAGGTGGTATATACTGTATTTATATATACACATATACAAAATGTAGCCAACGTAGAATGCATCCAAATGGCGACATCATCAACTACCCAACTTTCACCCTTTCATCTTCCATCACACACATAACTGACCGGCAGCATATTAACTCTCAACCATACAAACAGTCAGACACACACACACACACACACACACACAAACATAGACAGTGCTACAAACAAACAACAAACCGCCCCTTAAACAAGGAAAACAAAGGCTTCCCAGCCATTTCCTGCGGGCGGAAGGCTGAAATGCTATACAATAACAGAGTGTATTCTCACACAGGGAGGGATGATTGGTCCACAGGCGTGTCTGCCCACAGCCCCCCCCCCCCCCCTTGGGTCCCCCCAGTGTGGGACTGTTTGATCTTAATGTGAGCGCACATCCCCTGTTTGTGGAGCTCCTGCTGTCACATCTGCTGTGCCTTGCAACTTCCAGCCATGTGCCGCACTGGCTGGAGTCAGCGCAGCAGAGTAACAGACCATAATAACAACACCGCCCACCGCCATGGCCTCACCATGGCGCGTTCTCGCTGAACGGCTTTCTATTAATACCCTGCCCCTGTTCCGACGATGTTCCTCCCCCGTTCAGAACCTGCGTTAGCCCTGACCCAAATCCACGCGTTCCTCCCCCACTCCCCCAATGATTCCAGGGACCTGAGAACCAGATGGGGGGGGGGGGGAGGGAGGTATATGTGTAGTGTCAGAATCTCTCGCTTCGGATTTAGGCCACGTGATTCTGCGTACAGCGTACAGCTCCGAGATTCGCGGGCCAAGTCCGAAGCAAAGGTCTCGTTTCCGTCGTTCCCCGTGGCAGAGTTCCCGGGGTCAGAGTTCCCGGGGTCAGAGCTCCCGGGGTCAGGGCTCCCGGGGTCAGGGCTCCCGGGGTCAGAGTTCCCGGGGTCAGAGTTCCCGGGGTCAGAGTTCCCGGGGTCAGAGTTCCCGGGGTCAGAGTTCCCGGGGTCAGAGTTCCCGGGGTCAGGGCGCTCCGAGGGGGCAGCAGAGAGCCTGTCCACTCAGATAGAGCTCTCCGTTGCTCTCCGGCCACACGCCCATGTGTACGTGTTGAGGTTAAACGCGCTGGATATGTGCATTATAGAATCGCCAACTCATGCACTCATGCACAAAAATATCGACCCGTATTGTTGTTCACAAGGTAGTATGGCCTCACACATTTTGTTCTCTCCTTTTTGCTTGGTCTTGTGGGTAGGGGGTTAACGACCTGCCACAAGGTTCTGGATTCAAACCCAGCGTCCACATGCCTTACTGGTCAGTGACGCCTCTAGCCTGACCTCCATGTGACATGAACTAAGACACAGCTCATTAATAACAGGTAGCGGTTGAGATATCTTGCTCTTGGTTGCCTACAGGCTCAGGTTAGATCAACAAAATGAACCTCCAGCCAGCGTACCATACATTGGCTGTGGTTGGACTACAGTTGGTGCACATGTCAAGTCGGCTTTGGCCAACATTTTCCAGTCTGCTGTTGGTGTTTGTTGCACCTTAAGGCTACATTGGGGATCAGTCCCAGAACCTTTCAGAGGGGCTTCACAACATCACCCCTGGCACTACGCTAACTTGGCTGCTGTCTCACCTTGAGCAGAGCACGACTTCATTACTTCTGAGTCTTGAGGCCAGGCCTCCATGAGCAAAGCACACTTGATCATGTACCAGGGGGAACACAAACAAGGGGACACCGACAGGGTGAGGTATGGGAGTGGGTCACACAGAGCTATTAACATTTAGCAACTCACATGCAAGGGAAGAGCCAGCGTATCAGGAGCAGCTAAGGTCAGGTGTCACACTCAAGGACGTGTTGACCCTTGGTCAGGAGGGGATCGAACCAGCAATCTCCAGGTTGTCAGACTACTTGCTCTACTGTCTAAGGGAGGAAACATTTTAGTCTGTTGATGGTGAATGCCTGAATCTAGTGATGTGTGTTGCTGTTTTATCCATCAGAGTCCGAGTGTGTGCAGGCTAATTTGCTGTGATTATGATAGCAAAATAGGGCAATCATGTACATGGCTGATTGAAAATAAATGAGCACATGAATGTCCCTCTATGGAGAAAAGGTGTCTGATGAGGTGCAAGAGAGCTGCAGGCCTACTTTAGCTTAGAAGAAAATAAATAAGAATGAAGAAATGCTTTCCCAAACACGACTTTCTCTATATTTTAAAAACCAATGCCAACAGAAGTCAGGTTCAACTTAATTCAACACACACAGTTCGGCAGAGCTGTACCAAAATATAAGCTGAATGTAAGGAAAAAAAAGCCCTAGTGATACCAGCGCACAAACCCGTAATCGTCATTTCATTCCAACTTGAACCGAAGGCAGTGTTCAGGGTTTCAGAGAGGGAGACTTGGTGACGCAGATAACGGGTGGAGGTCGAGGTGGGGTCGGCCTGAACAGCGGGGGTGGAGTGGCGGTTGGGCGGTGGTGGCGGTAAAGAGGGGAGTCTCGGGTTAAGCGGGTCACTGGTTCTTGAGGACGGCGAGCGGTACACAGACTGGGCTGCTGTGGCACCTTATCCCTCTGATTTATCAGCAGCTCATGTCCGATTTTCTGGGTCACACAGCATGTGTGTGTGTGTGTGTGTGTGTTTGTGTGTGTGTGTTTGTGTGTGTGGCGTGGCGGTGCTTTGTGTGGGGGGGGTGTTTCTGCTGGACTCTGACAGGGATGCCTGGGACGCAGCTTGTTTCAGGTCATTTGAACACCCTGGCTAATGCCATGCTAGTAGCGCTAACTCTGTTTCACACATGCGTGATTGTTGCTTGTATCAAAACAGAGTGAATTGACCAGGGTAAAATTATGTGTGTGTTCTTTGTAACACTTTGGAAATTATACGACTACGATCAAACATATTCTATTGCCAATTGTCTATTGTTTTTTTTTTGCAAAGGATAGCTTGCTTTGTGTTCATCTCAACTATTGTATGCAACTATCTAGTATGTGACAAAGTAATATGTTATTCAAAAACATCAAACATAATGTCAATGTCTGGTCTCTCTTCTGGCCCACTCCTCAAAGAAAGTACACATATTTCCACTCATATTGCAACACTGATTGTGACTCCAAAAGTCTCCGCACAAAGAAGTTCTCAGGAAAACAACAAACAGAGTCAGGCAAGGTGGAAACGGCGCGAGCAGCAGAATAATTAGAGGTAAAAGTACGAAGGAGATGAAAATAACCACGGGCAAACATTACCGCTGGTTATGAATGCTAATGTGTTCGTTCAAACGCAGTCCTAACTCCCCACAAAGCTCTCGCTCAGCCACGCCGCTGCAGCGAGGGGAAGTCAGGCAGAGTGCCGTTCAACAGTCAGTCAGGAGATTACTCAACAGTCCATCAACACTATTAAACAGACATGAGAATGTCAGGATGATACCACACAAGTACCGCCTTTCTTGTCCTTTTTGAACTTCAACCTCAACAACACCTACAAACCATCCCTCACCCTCTATCGAACTCCCCCCCCCCCCCCCCCCCCGTCTCTCTCTTTATACCTCTCCCTTTACCACCCGATCTCAGTTTCTCCCTTTCTTTCTCTGTCCTTCCATCTCCCCAAGACCATATCAAATGTACTCCTATAAGCAACTTGGCAGAGGATGGGGTGTTGGTTGTAACACGATACTGAAGTTAAAACGTAGAGAAGGTACTCCCATTATAACAGAGACAGATATATTCACCATCAATAACAGCAAGTCCTTTCATTAGACGCATCGGTAGTCACGCACACACACACACACACACACACACAAACACACACACACCCAGGAATCAATACAAATATTTGTCATTATATATGAGATGTCATAAAGTGTGTATTTTCTTTTGGCTGCTTATTCTGAATATGAATATAGAACAGAGACAAAAGTAAAAAAAAATGTCTTCTGTTCTAAATATGAAGGTCTCCTATAGAATATAACACATTATTATATATAAATAATCCACATGAATTTACAGTAATTAGTGCATGACATTATATATTATATAATATTGTATCTATCACTGAGTGTGTGTACACGAGGAAGAGCATTCCTTTGATGCTCTGAAAGGCTTCTCGTATGCCGCGCCGTGCCTTTGAGCAATCAGCTCAGCCATGGGAGCTGACTCCAGGTGACTGAAGTTCTGTCCGTGTGTCCCTGGGCTCGGACCTTTCTTCCGAGAGTCACCCTGACCACCGGACCACCCTGTCCACCACTGTGACCACCGGACCACCCTGTCCACCACTGTGCCCCCACCATCACAACGGTGTCCACTGTGCGCGTCTCTCCGGCTGTGAGTGAGGACGGGCCACCTGTCTGTGTGCATTGAGCAGCAGATGGTTCCGCCTTGCGCGACGCGACGAACACCACCCAGCATTAACAACCGGGACACGTCAGCGCAGAGCGTCTTGTCGTTAAGGCTCACTAATTGATCAGCGTCATCTTTGTTTTTCTTCTTTCTAAACATTCATTAATTAGAGCAAAACAAACGACCGTGACTGGAAGCCTGTTAGCGCGCGACGTTCGACAACAGAAGTCTGGGGAACCGTCGGTGGGCCGTGGAGAACGTCAGCGCGGTGGCCTGGACCTTCTCGGGGAGAGGTGCCCCGGCGTTTCTGCTCGGAGAGCCTTCCGGTGCGTTCCCGGTTCTCCTGATTATGCTAATTATTCTGGACAATTTGTCAGAATAAACAACACGATTTAACACATGAAAGCTAAATGCTGTCAAAACACTTTGACTGGGCAGGATAATAAGCATCTGTGTAGATAGATAGAGAGATAGAGAGATATATAGGTGGATAGACAGACTGGCTGATATAGAGATAGGTATATAGCCAGAGACTGATAGATAGAGAAAAAGATAGATAGATAAAAAGAGACATATAGCTAGCTCAAGGCAGATAGATAGATAGTTAGAGAGATAGAGACAGATAAATAGATCATAAGATAGATACATAGATAGAAACAGACAGACAGATAGACAGATCAAGGCAGATAGATAGATTGAGTGATAGATCGATTGATGGAGAGATAGATGGAAATAGATATAGATTGAGCTAGATAGACGGAGAGGTGGAATGACAGATAGATAGATAGATAGATAGATAGATAGATAGATAGATAGATAGATAGATAGATAGATAGATAGATAGATAGATAGATGGTAAGATGGATGGAGATGGAATGCTAACTAGATTGAGAAAGAGATGCAGGAGACAGGTACAAATATGTATCACTGAGATGCTATACTTGCTACCATAACTCGATTAAATAAAACATGTGTATTGACTTGGGCCTTTAGATAAGGGAAAGCAGAGCCCGTGTCCATCCCTGTGGACCTTGTGCTGCATCCTGGAGGTCAGCGCTATCTGAGCATGAGGTTGTGGTCCAGGAATAGCTGATGGTGACGTGCAGAGAGTCACTGTCACCTCCACGCCACTGGCCACTGCTAGCCCCCCACTCAGCACAAACACAACCTGTGTGTGTGTGTGTGTGTGTGTGTGTGTGTGTGTGTGTGTGTGTGTGGGTGGGTGCATGCAGGCTTGCTTGTGTGTGTGTGTGTGTATTGTTATGTGTGTATGTATGAGTTTCTGTATAAAATGGTGTTTATTGTTATCTGTGTGTCAGAGAGAGAGAGAGGAGTGTGTGTGTGTGTGTGTGTGTGTGTGTGTGTGTGTGTGTGTGTGTGTGTGTGTGTGTGTGTGTGTGTGTGTGTGTGCGTGTGTGTATGTGTGTGTGCGTGTGTGTGTGTGTGTGTGTGTGTGTGTGTGTATGTGTGTGTGCGTGTCTGTGTGTGTGTGTGTGTGTGTGTGTGCTTGCTCCGTGTGCGTGACTGTATGTAAAACACCTTAGCTGCTGGTTCATGTGCCCAGAATGTATTCCTTTAGTTAGCCATCTGGAGGCCTGCATTTGGATTCCAGGGAGCAAACACAGTTGCAGATCGGTTTGTATTCCCACTGTCTACCTCGGCAACCTTCAAGTCAAACCAATATCTTCATGGCTGAGCACCAAGAGGAATGCAGGCTGGCAATTAGACTAGAGGTCCAAAGTGTACGTTTCTGGTCTTGCAAAATAGCCCTACTTTACTTTTGTTATTTAGCAGAAGCAATTCAAAGGGCTCCACTTCTGGGTACATGAAGGAGCAGGTAGGACTGGTGGGTGACAATAGGGTGACATCTTGCTCAAGGGTGCAACCAACAATAAGTCGGTTGTGGACACTGTGGTTTGAACCCTGTACGTTTCATCTAGGAAGCAGACAGTGTCTTGTGTGGTATCCTGTTTTTATATGTCTGACTTCTAGGGGGGCTTTAATTTACTGTAAACCAGTCTCATCTAAACAGAAGGTTTTACCTCCTTCTGATCATGGAAGTAAATGGTACAATCTTAGACGAACCAACCCGTGGCAGCTAGTGTTGGAAAGAAACAAGAACACATTCAAGAACACATTCAGCACCACCACCATCAGCATCACCATCACCATTACCATCATCACCATCATCATCATCATCATCATCATCATCATCATCATCATCATCATCATTATCATTGCTGTCTCTAGGAGAAAATAAAGAAGCAAAGAAAAGCATCAAAAAGCATCTCAGATGATTCAGACCAGACCGCGCTGATTCAGTTAACCTCTCACTTGATTAGTTGAATCCTAAATGAGTCTGTGATAGCTGAACTTCAATTAAAAAACATCAAGGTCCTTTTCTGAGAAGAGTGAAATCCTACCAAACCTGTGTCTGGTAACCTAGACTAAACACAGACTTTATTATAAAGAGTCCACTGCTGTGGAAGCCTGTATCTCGTGCATTTCATTGCCATTAGTGAGAGCAGCCTGATGCTTTGTTATCCAACAAGGCCAGCTGAGAAAGACTTTCAAAACTACCAAATATTAACAAACATGAACAAATATGTGTTGTATTTTATAATTCTGTTTTTACGGGCGAGAGGTTGCCTGGAATAATATACTTGAATGTTGTAAATATTCACTTTTCAATAAGAATAGCCATTTTAATAAATTAAAGCTGATTGTTAGTCAAGTTAGCAACCTGACCACCTGAAACTGGGCTACACACCAATCAGTTGGATGAAAGAGCAAACAAAATACACATCTCCATACCAGAAAGTATTTCTTTTTTGTCAGACAATAACAACTAATCATTACATTTCTCCCATCTATGTTTCATATCTTGATAACATGATTTCTAGTCACAGGTGATAGGCCTAGCAGCCCAGGTTTCCAGCCCGTGGTCCTACTCTGCATGTCATTACCACTTTCCTGTATCTCTCCGCTCTTTATGAAAACTGGCACTTAAACTAGCATTCTTTTCCGTCCTTATAACCTTCCCATGAAGGAAACTAAACTCTATTCTTGGTTCAGGTGTGGACCCAGTGTCCTGCCTGCTGAAGAGGGCAGGGTAGAGGTCTACTGGCAGGCTGTAAAGGTGTGGTATCAGAGCCTCATGCCAGCTATAAGGTGAAGGGTACTATAGAGTTCACTGGGTTCAATGCCCCAATGAGTCAGTACTGAGCTGTACAAAACCTTCACTGTTCCTGTTTGTGCTATGACCACAAACACCACCATTATTTGCTGTTGGCCCTCTTATTTATGAACTATTGTGATACAATTTTTAAGTTATCAGGTTGTGGATATTGGTAATCTTATTGTGTTCCACCTGTGGATGTTTGGGAAAAGTTTATCTGCGGGGGTGTGCTCGGGGAGACATCACTGTTTGCAGATAACAGGAACTGTTTTTTAGCATTCCATCTCTCCAAGGACTGATGTTAAATGCAGCAATAATACAAAAATCACAATTTATAAGCCAACAACTTCCCAGGAAATATGAGACATTACGACTCAAATCATCATGTCAATGACTTCCAAATCAGGGTTTTCAATGACCTCATTGCTCTTTTGTTGTTTTTGTTTCTGCATTTTGTTAAGGGTAACTCTTCGATAGGGTTCTGTAATGACCTTGGTTTGAAAGGAACCGCTGGATTGGTTGTTATGGAATCAGCCCTGTGGTCATATTGTGGTCATATTCAAGCTGCTGGTGTTGAACTATGAACAGCCCAAGTGTACGTGAATCCCCTGTTTTTGAACACTATGAGATCTACAAAAGAGTTTTGGGGGTGATTTAGGGAGAGGTGGTTGATCAAGAGAGTTGTCCTCCCCACGAGGGGGGGGCGACTTTGTGGTACTTTTTAGGACTATACTTTTCATGCAATAAAACGCCATTGAGCATGAGCGTTAACGATGAGCGACCTGGAATCCCAATGCTGTCTCTGACGCAGACGTCCTCACGCACCACTGCCAACATGGGCTCTGCAGCCCACGACCGACATGCCGTCACCGCGCCCGCGTGGCCTCTGCACGCCTCGGCCGTGACGCTAAAGCACCTTTAAAAAGGCGCTCTCTGCGTCACCCCGAGAGCAGGACGCCACGCTGGTGGGCGGACACGGGCACAAGAAATGGGATTTGACGTCAGTTCTTTTATTTATTTATTTTTTAAACGACTGTATCATTTTAGTAACGCTGAAAACATGGCATAAATAGCTATGTTCAATTATAAAAGAACCTTCTTAGATGTTTAAAACATCTGGCACTATAAATACCTTAATTTTGTATGAGTTTAGTCATCTGAATTTAACAGATGTAGGGTGTCCCTCACAGCTGAAGAGATGTATTCTTAATATCTATCTTAATAAAGTTTCTAACAGCAAAACCTTTGATGAAATATTTCTTGCATGCACTTTCTTTCAGGAGCAAAGAGTCTGAAAACAACCTAAGAAACAGCGAGGAACCAAACAAACAGCTTCTATCAGTGGTCTGAGCAAAATACTGGAGCCAAGCTGAGACTGTAATGGGCAAAATGTAAGCTAAGTACCAAGGAGTGAATGGACAGCCGAACTCCTGTACCAGCACACAAATAAAAGAGTTGATTACTTGCCCCCTTATTTAGCTCTAGAGGTTGAAAAGGAAAACAAAACAAAAAACAACAACAAGTAATTGAATGCCCTGCTTTAGGATAACAGGATAACCTTTCCCTTGAAATGCAATGGGCTTTGTGAGGGTACAATGAGTGACAGAAGAATGGACACATTAGCACAAATACAATAACAGAAATTAGGCATTACTGTTTAGCACTGGCTCAAATTCTATGGCATTTTCGATTGTGAGACGAAGAGTTGACAAAGTCAAAATATGTAACAGGCATATGCTTCCATTGCCTGTTTGAAGCAACACAGCAGGAGAGGGGAACTGACCTCAGCAGGGTGCCATAGCATTAGCTGCCTCATTATTCTGCTACATTATTGTAGTGTCATTAGCCAGGCATAAAAAATACACAAAGAAAGAAAGAAAGAAAGAAAGAAAGAAAGAAAGAAAGAAAGAAAGAAAGAAAGAAAGAAAGAAAAAAAGAAAGAACAAAGTTAGCTAGCAAGTTGCAGATGGTGTGATCGGTTTCAGCAAATTAGCGTCTCACATCATTTCCTCTTTTGTCAGGTTAGCATGACCGCTCAGGCTGCTACCATGTGAATCTGCAGTGACAAGCGGCCAGGGGAGCATTCAGACTGAATTAGTCAACAGCTCCTGGGATATACACCACTCTTGTAGTGGCTACTGGGCTCTATCCAACTGTAGAATGACTTCAAACTGAACCTGGAGCCACGCTTTCATACACTTTGACATGATGACTCCTGGTTATTTCTTAATTGCTCTTCAATTATGACAAGCAAATGGGGTTTTCATAAGAATATCTCAATGTTTGATGAGGTGAACATCTGCTGGGTTAAACCTGCTGTGCTTTTGAACAACTTTTCAAAATAATGAATGCAAGTGAATTCAACCTGACATTTAACTGAATATATTATGTAAAACTTGTATATCAAAAAAAAAAAAAAAAAAAAAAAATCAGACATTAACTGACAAACGTTCTCAACCCCTTCCAGTGTCTGTCTATCCAGGCACCTTGCATATGAAAGAGTTCTATTGTGCCATACAAACACAGAAATGTATTTGTATGGGGTAATTCTAGTTTCAGAGATGTTCACTGATTTGCTTATGTGAATGTGTGCAAGAGGGAATCCATTTTGGTGGATGCACACCATGTTTTAAACATTGGGAGCAGATTAAAATCCACAGCCTGTTATCGCTCATGTACACATGGATTCACTCAGCCCACAAGCTGACGGTTTTACAGGAAGATGTTGGTGCTAGAAAGGTTGTGGAGGAGCCGATGTAGGAAGCGAGCTGCCTTAACAAATCGATCCTTATTCTTTCTTTTGACAGCGGTAAATGCTGTAAGCTGTGAGAGAGTGACAGATAGTGCCAAGACACAGAGAGATAAAGCTATATTTTTAATTTGCCAGACTACAAACTAAACTAAACTGGCACCAGGGGTTTTGGAGTCAGCTAATATTTGAGGATCAATGAAATCTAACTATTCAATTAGATTGTCACAGTCCACAGTGATAAAGGCTTATACACTGAACGGTATATTTGACTTGACTGACAGGCCCAGACTTGACAGCTTGGACTGTCTCACTTTTCATAATTGACCAGGGAAGGGCTATCTAGAGAGTACATTTCATGGTTAGTTTCCTGTAAAGCACAGAGAACCCAGAGTTCTTTCTTGTCCAAAGTAATACATCCTACTGTGTGCGTGGAAAAAATGGGTACATCGGGGTTCAGCAACTAATGTTACATTGCAGAACTTTGGAATCGTTATTGGAAAGAGCTATTGCCAGGTTTCTTCAGCACAGTGTTAGCACAGTGAACTAAATATATGTGTTTGTGTATACAGTATATATACAGTATATATATGTGATTTTTTTTTTGCCCAACTTCACTTGCTAGCTTACATGAAGACAGCGTAACACGGCTGAATCCGGTCACTTTTATAGATTCCATTGTTTCTTTTGGCTCTGAATAAAAGTGTTTTACTGAGTTGGACCTGAAGTGCCAAAGTTGTGCAAATCTGGAGGCAAGGACAACTCTGGCAATTGTATCTCTCATGGGCCGCAGTAGGTATCTCCTGAACTCCTCCATGCACAGGAGGGCCCATTCTACTGCCTAGAGCATTCATTTTTCTCCATCTCTTTCTGTCTTCCTCCAAACCACCATCAAAGAAGAACTTGGAGCCTCCGCTAAACTAATTTTATGTATCTCTCTGTTTTCTTATAATCCTATATCTCATTTTACCCTTCTATATCTCTCTATATATCTCCAACATCTCATCATTTATCTCTCTCCCTCTGCTCTCACTCCCCCATCTGTCTAGCTTTCCTCCCCCATAGCTCACTCACTGTCTCCCTCGTCTAGTCTTTTAGCGTCGTAGGCTTTTGTTTCTTCCTGTCCGCGGAATATTTCTCATAAAGTCTGAATCCAGGAATAACAGCTCCTTATCTCCGATCTACGATGCATCATTGTAGACATTTGTGCTGAGTTGGTCGCACCAAAGTGTGATTCGGTGTCGTGAAACAGCGGGAAAACAAATGGCATCGCAGGCTTTTCATGCAATGATATCATCATCCCGCTGTGCCTCGCAGGCCTCGGGGCGACGCCGAGCTCACGTCAGAACTCTCAGCACTGATATCCACACGGGGGCCCGGAAAACCAACAAGAAAACAATATAAACAGACTTGTCACGTTCATATATCATTAGAATAATCACTGCAAGAATCGGCCGATGTTACGGCAGCAGCGCTGGACTCGGGAGGAGAACATTTCCAAGGTCAAACACATGGAAGTCTTCATCAGTAAGGATTTAATGATATTGTAATCAGTTTAAAGCAGCGACAAAAAGGAAACGCCCTCGTCTTTATAAAAAAGGGTAAAGGGGCATTTGGCAGACTCTTTTGTCCAAAGTGACTCACAATCAGTACATTTGTGGGGTTCAACATGTGGACAGTTGGAGGAGGGGGATCAAGGGGATCAAATTGCCGACCCTACTGTTAGTGGACAACCCGTTCTGTCCACCCGCTCTAGCCATTGAGCTACTGCCGCCCCATTTATCAGCAGGACTTTGCGCCCAGGAACATTTTCATCTATTTTCTCATCTATTTGAAAATTTGACATTGGGTGGTTCCTGTTGCTTTACTGTAGACACCAGTAGTATGCAAGAAAAGCAATACCAAAACGCTAAAAGTATGAAAGCAAAGCAATTAATTGGAACTCTTATGTCCTCATGTCAACACAAAACATGGCCTAAACAAAAACCATCCTGAAAGCTTCATCAACACCAAGAGGGACACCAGGAGTATCCTGCAGTCACAGTTCACCCAGCTCTGTTTGTTTTCAGCTGGAACAAATAAATAATGCACAAAAAAAGTCTCCATAGTCCCGCAATTCATAAAGTATACCACCTTCATATCGTACACAACAAAGAGTCATGGTCTTGTAATGTTGTAGTGCAGGTTTCAATAAATAAGTAGCCTACTGTTTTTTATTGAGTACATATAACATACTGCAATGTTTTCATTGAACCATGATCCATAAAATACATCACCTTCATATAATGCAAGTTATTTGTTGTGGTCTTATAATGTGCGCATGGTTCAGTAGGTAAGTACTGTAATTATTCAGCACAGCAGTCTTTCCTCAAGGGTCATAAAAGCTTTCAGTGGTAGCGAAACAAACAATTTCCAGATTGTTTATCAGTATTGCAACTTACTGTAATTGTGTGTGTAATTGTACGCGTGATTTTGTGATGGAGTGCATATTCAATTAAAGTTGATTGAGATGAGACGTAACATGTTGGCAATATCATGGTTAATGATATTGGTTAAAAATAGCCCTACTGCACTGAACCTCAAAGCTGCATTCATATTTATCTGACCACTAGAGGGCATACAGAACACTTCTCCTTTCGCCCTCTCTCCCCTTTCCCACCCAACAACACATTTCACAACAGAGGTCTGATTATGCCATTAAGGGCAGCTTCAATATAGAGCAACACATCTCGCTAAATGCATCACTAGCCAAGAGGTCACTATTGGCAAAGCTGTCCACATTGTTTTTCAATCAGCGCTCTCATAATAACACGCAGTGGGGAGTTATAACAGCAGGATGAGCTGCGTGACGGACGGTGTCCCACAGAGACCAATCCAGCTACCCAATATCTTTTTTAATAACGTGCGTCTCGAGTAAACATTAGCGGGAGTTATTGTTCAACATTTTAAACTATTAACTTGAGTATTTGAGTCTTTATGATGTGACATAATAAAACAATATAGCAAACATAAAATGTGTATATTGACATTTTGACAGGATAAATAACACTTTTCATCACATTCTATGTGTGTGTGTGTGTGTGTAAAAGACATTAAGAAATAACAAAGAATATCATAGAATAAAATGTACAAGTTAGTAAACCTACCACTGATGGTGGCTCTCTTGGGCAGTATGGTGACGGCTCCCACGGCAGCATCCTCTAGCTGGTGGATGGGGCTGTTCTTGGCCCCCCAGCTGTCTGAGCCAATCCACAAGAAGTGGCCCACCTGGTCGGCTCTCTTGCTAGCATTCAGGATACCCCTGGAGTCCAACACATGTGACTTGTTAGAGTGCATTGCATTTATTTAGCAGACACTTCTGTCCACAGCGACTTACAGTCGGTGCATTCTACAATGATGTAACACAAAAAGTGTAACAATCATTTGAGCACATAAGAATGCATAAAATAAGCAAAACAACTGCTTTTAAGTGCTATAATATAGAAGCAAAAGATGCAGTCTGAACAAAAGAGTTTTCAGCCTGCAGTGATAGATGGATAGGGTTTCACCTGTCCTGATGTCAGTGGGGCTGCTCAATGACTAATAGTCAAGAGCACCTGAAGTGCGTGTGCGCATGTACAGTATGTACAGTCCATGCACGTTAGTGCATGTGAATATTTTACCTGAGGGATAGCTTACTTTATGTGCATGAAGTTCCACCCAGCTACCCATAGACCTATGACCAACGGTAGCCAGTAAAACTGGGCGCATGATATTCACTCACATAGAACACACTTTCAATCATATAACGTACAGGTGTGACCTCTAATTTCATAGCCTGAAGGTTTGATAGTCATGTGCGTTTTGCAAGCGTGACAGAATTGCTTTATAGCATGTAAGGGTTGTTGGAGGGTGAGGTTGTTTAACATGACATGATTATTATGTAAAACTATTTCATGTGTTTTTGGAGACTGGGTGGGTTCTCTGGGTGGGACGCTAATGATCTACTGATGCTGCTATACCGGAAGGCTGCACATATGCAGGAGGACATAGAGGCAATATCAATTTTGGGGTAATGATTAGGGGTGACACTTTTGGACCAGCCAATGTTACCTCAACACTTTGTGACAGTGCTTCAAGTGTTTCAAATCTAAACGGGATCATATTTCCGACATCAAATTTGACAGACCTCCAATTGCTAAAATATTGCAGAGCACATCCATAGGGCTTTGTGCAAAATGAGCCCTCGTTATCATCGTTGATAACAAGCTTGTCCTTTAGTATGTCATAATATAAATTATATGAGGATACCACGGTAGATGTTGGCACCATTGGGCTTGTTGCCCAAATGCATCATCCTACGAACCGACAAACCTCCTTTGCTTGGTGCCTTGAAGCGCTGACGTTTGGAACGAACGTCAGGCTGAATAACGGGGTTGAAGCCTCTCACCTGATGTCCTCATCGGAGGCGAAGAGGATGACGGCCCGGGCGTAGCGCGTATCCAGAAGCAGGCGGATGATTTTATCAAAGTCCGAAGGTTTGTGATCATGTGGGATCTTCAGGGACTGGGCGATGCATATCCCCCCTGGAGGAGACAGAAACAGGCAACAGGTTAACCCACACTCAAAGGATGGAGATTCAGCCCCTCTAGAATTTCCTCAGAAAGGTTGTGCAGTTAAGTTTAAAGCTGTAAGAAGGAACTTTAAAGAGAGGCAGACAAAAAGCAGAACGGGCCACTGTTTTCTTCTCAATTATCTGGCATTTTGATCTATCTTTTCATCTAACCCTACCCATGATACAATGCACAGATTTCTCCAGGGATGTAGAAGAAAGGAATCAAAAGTTTGAGGGTCTTTGTTCAATAAATGTCACTCCGCTGCAAAAAAAAAAAAAAAAGTATACTTCCTTCACACTCCATTAGACTGAACTGTGTCTTCAACAGAAAAACACTTTCGGAATTCAACTTTGTGGTTTTGATCACCGGTGTGGCAAATCAGTTTAATTTAACATTACATGCAGTGCATTGTGAAAACAAAGACACGACACTGTCAACAGCATTTGTTTGGATGCTTTTCAGAGCTGAATGGCTGTTGGGGCATTCACACAAGCTACACCATACACTGCTCAGCACACAGACAAAACATCATCATGTATTAACCCTATCAACTTTGTTATCCAACGCAATTATCCAAGGCGACATATTTACGTCATTACGGAGCAAGTAAGGGGTGGAGGATAGTGCAGGGTGGCCAGATGACAGAGACGGTCCCTGTATCACGTGAAGCCAGCTGAGGCCATCACCGGGAATGTCCCAGTTTAAAAAGGATTGCGTCTGTATTGTTGTCTTTTATATTTTCAATGATGAGTCATTTGGAGACAGTTGGTAATTAGTCTTGTGAGTATTTGATAGGCTGGGACTTGACCTCCCAACGCAGAGTCTGCGTTGGGATAGAGAGACGATCATAAACAATAGGCTGTCAATACAATACAGAACAATTTCCTATTCCACAGATGGTGGAATAGGAAATTGGATGGTTGACCAAAGCTCAAAACACATCATAGTAAACCACTGGGCATGTAATAACCAATCTTTTACTACAGTTACTGCGAAACGAAAAGGGGAAATGTGAGTATGTCCGCTTGTTATATTTCAGAAAATATTACATCAGATTTCATGATGGTGACATTTTGATGATAAAAATTTAAGAATTAAGAGAGCATTCATTTTTTGAATTTTTTTAGTTTTTGGTATTTTGCGTGGGAGGTTTCTGGGTACTGCAGACAGTAGGGATCAGCCCAGTGCCTCCTGGCTGGGAGAGGAACTGTACACTTCCCTTGTTGTATCTCCCATCATTAATAGATTTGGGAAGATATCCAATGATGGAAGTTTCATAAGCCGCATTGCTTGGCTGAAGAGGAACGGACGGGACTGGTGGTGGTGTGTAAATTGGGCACAGACAACACAAACAAGTAATTTCACCAACACCTAATGAAAGGAACAAGCTGGTTCTCTTTCGCTAAGTGAATCCCCACATCTTCACCATTGTCAAATGTTTCATTCAAATGTCCCTGGAAGCGTTTCTTGGCAGGGAACAAGCTGGCATCACAGCGTCTTTCTTTCCCTTGACAATTTACTCTGGATAGTTCATTTACTCTAAAGAACGACTTGAAGTCGAAACATAATTTTTTCCTGGAAAATAATCCTCAAATTACCCTATTAATTCCTACTTTATCAAGTTCATTCCTTCAGTTATAGACTTACTGTCAGCCTTGCTATTACCAAGAGGCCATGGGTGGCTTGACTTCCCTACCATGAGATATGGAAGTTGCAGTAAAATACAGTGAAATGTCCTTGACTATTATTTGTTATAAATCATTCCGAGTGGACATTGCATTCTGCTGTGCATTGCGCTGCAGAACGAACGACAGACGTCGTTAAGGCACAAGTTTATCAGCGCTTCAGCCTGTAAAATGTAGCTGGCACCTCATTAGAGGCCGCTGCAAGAATCCTTGACAGTCGACGCAAGATGTTTTCACACAAACCTGGCCTATTATACACCATTTCAATAGCTGCAAACTTGATTGCCCACCTCAAATGTCCCGGTACAACCTTGGTGACAGTGTACACTGAGAGGGCTGTCAATATTTTACCAATCTATATACATCTTATGAAATTGCACACTGGTACTGTCTAATAACTAGACATTGTCATCATCAGCCGAGGCCACCAGCATCTGTCCAGAGTGGACGTCGATGACCCGGGGCTGGAACGCACTTCAATTGGCTCATTGACCCTGGCGGCCCACACCCACACACACCCACACACACACACAAGTGCATGCACATACGCATGACCACACACACATACGCACACACACATACACGGCCCACAGAAACCAATACAATTTATCTCCCTGTGCCGCTGTGAAGCTAAACCGCTAATGGGTGCAGATTGTTGCCCCATAGCCACTCATGGCTTGCGGGTGGGGGGGGGGGGGGGGGGGGGGGGGGTGGCGGCAGACGTCCAGACTAGACAGGCAGCCCGCCTTAATTGGCTTCTTCTTCCTCAGTGCCTGTTGATGTATTGCTTTTTTATCGCAGTACTTGAAGAGAGATCGCAGGCTTCAGGGGAAATACATGTTGGTGATTCGGGGCACTTCTCATTATCATCCAGTGCAATTTACCATCCCTAGTCCCAGAGGACCTGGGAGGAAGCACCACGGTGACTGGGTGTCTGGGGCTTCTTCCCAAACTTTAGCTGTGGTGGTCGGTGGTTTGGTTCAACTTTATTTTTCTCTTCATTATCAACATGCACTTTGTACCAAAACGTAGAAGGGACCCTATTTGGTAGGCCGTGTGGTTGATATTTTCTGCACTTTGAGCAGAATGAGGAGTGTATTACTAAGAATGACTGATGGTCCTGTGCTATGTCATGTAAATATCATACATGTTAACTATATTAGTGAAAGAAACAGACGTCTTTTCAGATTCTTGAACACGTCATATAAGACTTGATCATCCAATTGCAGAAGACCTTATAGATGATTTATGATGTATGTATGAATGCAGGTTGGATAAAGCAATGGTTATTCAACTAGAGCTGTTTATCCTAACATCCGTAACAAACATATATATATATAGGACACAGTAGAAGCTGAGGAAGATCAAGCAACAGAATTCTGCATGGATTTTCTTATTTTTCTTCAGAAACAAAAGAATGAGTGCGGAACACTCACTTTTTTGGATGGAAAACAAATCTAAAGCCAGGCCAAGCATTAACAATTCTGCCAATTCTAAACTCACAGGTTGACCAAACACGGAGAGACTGTGATGCTGTTCACAAATGTTTCTCTATTGTCTTAGTGTTCCAACACCCTGCTCCATTTTGAAACCTGAAAGCTCCTCGTTTCTGCAAACCGGAAGTGCCTTCAGTATGTTGCGTTAAGAGTCTCTTTCAAAGCAGTTCCTTTTTCAGAAGATATCCACTATTTTAGGAATGTGAAGGAGCATATTACTGGTTATATTGCATCTGCTTCACTTTCTATTTAGCTTGAGGAGAGTGAAAAAGCTATAACAGATATACCATATCTATTACATTTGTCAAATCTCTGCAGACTGTCATGACAAACAGCTACCCCCTTCCTTATCTCAAATTCAATTTAAAAACCACATTATTACAGATCAAATATATGTAGTCGGTGAGGATATTCAGTGTGGGTTCTGCATTTTATTAAAAAAATGAATAAAACATTTGACTTGGGCTATGCGGTAGTCTCATTTGTATTCATATTCCCGCTCTCTTGTTATTCCTGGTCTGACAATAGTTTTCATATCCCTTGCCCATAGGAAGCGGTAGTTTAGAGTCGTTGCTGATTGAAAAGGCTGTAGTTTAGTACACTGCATGCATGCATTACATTCACGGAGCTGAACAGCGTTGGCGCCCCATCCTCGCAGGCACATTGTGTCATTTTGTGTGATTGTCGCTTTTCAACCATTTCATACTCATTTCTATTGAGTCATTTAGTTTTTTACCAAATATACCAACAGGCTCATTGTGGTTCAAACGCAGCGCCATTTGGCAGGGAATCCAACCGATAACACATGCCCTCACCACTATATTACCCACTATCCTGCCTCCGCTGTTTAATGGCTGAATCATGTTGGTGATCAGGGCTGAACCCTAACACAACACAACATGCAACTTCATTGTTTGTTAAACGTGACAGATTTTACGCTCACAAAATCTCACATGTCACCTTTACGCCAACTACAGTAGAAGTGAATAATGCATCTGGTAGCACAGCCAAACATATTTAAACCAAGGTTTAGAGTATAACCACAATTCCTCCTCAGCAGCCTTAAAAACCAGAGCAGATGTTAACCACAAATGAGTGAGCCATGTTTGGCCGGATTACCATCCTGTGGTCAGCGGTCCCTCGCTTTCTGTTGACGCGCTGCATGACATCACTGAGGTCAGGCTTTGACCTATCGATCATGGTAATCCCCTCTCCAAGGCAGGATTAATCCATCACAGGGAGCCTCTCGACAGAATGCATGTTTGCCGTCAATGTCGTGTCAATTTCAAACTGCAACCGGGGACTGTGCCTTTGTCTTTGACACGGCTCACCTCCCAGTGGCCTCAGATGTTGTTCTTTCTGTTCTGCCCAGGGGCTTCGTCTTCGTGAATGTTGCTGTGATGCCGGTGCTGTTGTACCCATATTCTGACATCACAACTTTGTTCATAGTCATTGTTCTGTTTGTGTCTCGCCAAAGTTTTCTAAGCAACGAGTGTTTTTGTGTTTCTCCATGTTGGTGTGTTTTTTCATCGGAAATGGTGTTAAATGAATTATAATTAATACATCAATCATCCAGGCTATGTCATGGTGGAGTACTTGAGATGATTGGAAAGGACAGGAACTTCAATGAAGACAAACTCCATGAGCTGAATACAGCTGTTGTTGTTAGCCTGGTTTGAGCCTGGTTTGAGAAACCCTCAAATAGAAAAGGATACATAGAGCATTTATGTGACAGAGATGGAGATTGCTAGAGCAATTACTATTCATAGAGCAGCCAATTGTGTATCTATGGTGATCTTAACTACTCTCAATCAGAGAGTAGAGGTATGATCACCTTAAATAGGCAAGTAAAGGAATTTCTCGTGACTGGTGTTTTGAACTCCAAACAGAGTTTGACAGTACTGTGCTTAATATTGTTAATATGATGCTAAATATAAACATATTGCATTCTTGTGATGTATATAAAGTTAGCCAGCTGACACTAATATCCGGCCAGGGGATAGTAAACATGCTAAAGGAGGGCTACATGCAGCAATGTAGGTCCGTGCTGCTGGCAGTCAGACTCTCGCCATGGCCGTGAGACCTGTCTCGTTAGGTTAGTTGGTAGTGGTAGTCCAACGTATGAATAGTCCAGAATAACCCGGGGGATCCCTGCGTCCAGTACAGGCAGGCCCGTGCCTTTATGAGGCTGTAAAGCTCTGACCGGTAACGGCCGGCCAGCCAGCGCACATAAAGAGAGAGGACTTATGTACCAGTCCCCCCTCCCAGCCCCACCTCAGGATTTATCGATATCAGCCGTGTCTAAATATTGATCCTGGTTATCATTCCTGGATTAATCTATGTCCATATCTATGAGCTCTGGGACGAGGGTGGCGATGCTGAGGATTAGGGGGGCTGGATACTGAGTTACAACCCCCCGCAGGGCCAACACGGCGGGCCCTGGAGTTATGGCGCGCAGAGCGGCCAAGCTAACAAGGTCGCGGTGGCGGAGGAGAGGCGGTGGCACGGTGGACTGCAGCGACGGAGCTGGGAACGCTGGGAAGATGTCACGTACAGTATCTCACGCAGCGTGGAGTCTAGAACCAGAGCTCCTTGGATTGGGGGCACACATCTCAGGGAGAGGATTTAACCTCAGTGACCCAATGCAATTGGGTTTGATTGAAGTGAGGTGGTAGGAGAGGCTATGCTGTTCCACTCCCTGTCTCAAAAGTACCAGGTTCGGGTACCCTACCCGTATGCAACCTTGAGCAAAATTCCCGCACCCCTGCATCTGGATGACGATGGTGATGTAGGCCATTGATGAATGACTAAATAGTGAGTATAAGTACAACGCAACGCAAAGACTGTACCACCGCGTCAAGGACGACTCAAAACTCAGAACTTAAAACGTTCTGATAATGGCACTAAAGAGGCTTTGTCACCCCGACAAGACACAGTTTGCGAGACATAATGCACTACAGAAATGGTGGTACCTAGACTGGAACCAAGTCAGATTATACTTAAGCATCTCTACTGTATTCTAGGACAGCGAGATACCTTTATCACCCTGATGGGACTTGTAAGCTAAGGACAAGAGAAATAGAGTTCAGACTTAGTCCACTCAGGTAGTCCTTGTTGGTTCCTCGAGGGAGGCCATTTTGAAAGGATGACCTTTTGACTGTCCATGACAACCAATACCCAACATCCATTTGCCTCTCTTCGCTGCTTTGTTTTGGTGTCTCTCACCCTCTTAAAAGTACCAGCCCCAAAGTCAGTGCCCCAGGGTCACTGCCTCTTCCTATTTCATTACACAGAGAAGACATGTACGCACACACACGCACACACTCACACCCTCACACACCCACACATACAAAATGCTATTTTTCCACTGATGTACTATCTGTCTAACAAATGGTGTTCATGACAAATATAACTCCTTACAACTATTGATCATGAAGTCTCAAAAGGCTGTCTGCCTTAAGAGGGCCCACTAGTGAACAAAGTTTCTGTGATAATCAAACCTGAATTCTTTCCCATGTGAGCACTCACACACACACACACACACACACACACACACACACACACACACACACACACACACACACACACACAAACACACACGCACACACACATACATGAATGGAACACATTTAGATAGATACACACGCACACACACACACACACACACACACACACACACATACATGAATGAAATACTCACACACTACACACAGCACAGCACACACATACTGGCACACATCAGAGACACACACACACACACAGAAGAAAATACATATTTTATATTACATTCAGATCTCTCTGAACATTTGCATATCTGCTTTGCGGTCTGCATACAAATGCCTGAATCAAATTCATCCAAGACGATTTGACTCCGAGCTGCATGTAATACACAGGTGGAGACTGTTTTGAAAGCACGGGTGGAAACTGTGTTGTCGCCGGATAATCTCGGCTTCCTCTGTGAACGCGGCGCTTCCAAAAACAACAACCCAACCACGACGACACCCAAAAAAACCCCCAACCTGTCACATTCATTGTTGGGGAAAGCGCTGAGCCGTCATGGAAATATTAGGCCGTTTGATCAAGCGGTCTATAAACGGTGAGCTGAGAGAGAGCGGGGGAATCACAAAGGAGCTTTCATCATCTGTAGCACTACACCCCGGCCATCTGGACTATCAAAGCGCTGCATTGGTATGCGGAGTGCGGAGAACGCGCCACAAGCCGACTGCGTTGGTGGACTGCGTGGTGCCAATGGCCACGGCCAGCGGCCGGGCGGTGCGTTTGGCGTGCAGCGATTCACGGCGGTGGATCGGTGCGAGGCCAGCGACGGGCGTATGTCAACGCGGTCATTTGTGGCGGTGGGAGAAATAAGTATATTTTGTACTGGAATCAATATGTTGTGCTTTGAACAATTACATGCTTGAGTGAGCATGAATACATTCAGAAGCTGAATGAAATATTGGATGCAAAAAACAGACAAACTAGAATGTAATGTGTCAACTGTATCAATTTAATAATGTATTCCTCCACCTCAGCCTCCTTTGTTCAGGTTTGTGTCTTGTGTCTGCCTTGCTTGCTTGCTCTTAACTATTGATAGTTAGACCATGTTTTCAGGTCAAGGCTTGTGATAGCCATTTGTGGGAAAATATTGCCTGTTTAGTGGTGTGTGTCTTTCACATAGTAATTGTGTTCTTGATGTTATAAGATGAGCTGGGAATTGTAGTGGGTTTGTGAGTATAATCATTATGTTCTTAAGTCTGCTCTGAAGTCATTTCAATAAAACAAATATAAAGTTGATAAATACTGGAAAATCTGAAGGAAATAAGACTAGCATGTCATAAAAATTAGATAAAGATAAAAACCACAATGCTACATTGTTAACATAACCACGGTTAATTTTTCATTTCAGAGGTGGATATATAGAAGGAATGTGTTCACAGTAAAAACATTCTCATTCTAAAGTCTCCACTGTGACCTCCTAAAGTCTCCTAAAAGCACTATGATGTGGAAGCCACAGCTAGCTAATGGCTCTGATCAGTACAATCAGTACCACAATGCAGTTATCAATCTTTCTTCTCTCTTTTTTTCTTTCTAGGGGCGGCAGTAGCTCAGTGGATAGAGTGGGTGGACAGCGTAGGTAGTCCACAAACCATAGGGTCGGCGGTTCGATCCCCTCCTCCAACTGTCGGCATGTCGAAAAAATATCCTTGAGCAAGACACTGAACCCCAACTTGCTCCCCGGGCGCTGAACATAGCAGCCCACTGCTCCTATGTACCATAGGATGGGTCAAATGAGAACAAATTTTGTTGTCATTTCTATAATATACTGAGAATGACCAATAAATACCGAAAGGTCCCCTCTTCTTTTTTCATCTCCCTGCCATTCACAACCACTTCCCCACCATCCACTGCAACTTTCCTCCTTTCGCTTCATCACCTTAACTCCTCAACAACTACTCTTGACTCCTGTCTTCCTACCAATGTCTGCCTTGCAGAGGAGCGAGAGCCCAGTTAACGTGAACCCATAAATCTGACATAGATACCTTGAAAAAAATCAAAAGACATTCGTTTTTCTTCTTTCATCAAACGCTGCTCTCCACTGTTCCAGATCACCGGGCAGGGCTTGGCCGTTCTGAAGTAGTTTGGCTGGCAATTCGGCTGACAGAAAGGTACGGCACAGTGCAGAGGACAAACAACGTCTGACAAAGTGAGCGAGATAAACTATTCAGGGCTGTAGCGGGGTAATGTTCCCGGGCGGGACCTTATGGCTTGATCTTCGATGTGGTGATGTATGTGGGGGTTTGCCCCCTGTGAGACAGACAGCAGATTCGACAGAGGATTTGTAAACATCATGTGTGTTTCCTTCCCATTGTTCTTCTGGCCCACTACCAATCTTCTGGGGGCCAGATAATCACACCCTTCACACTGAAGACACAGACGTGGGGGTGAGGGGGGAAAGCATTTGGAAATGATTGTGTAACTTTATTATGTAATTCTTATATCATGTTTGGTCTCATTTTGATTAACTCTGCAAGTGTAGTAAAACGGTTTCAGTCTCATAGGGAAATTATGTGGTTATCGTAAGAACTCAGAGGTTAGGATTCTCAATGGATGAATGAAATCAGGCAACACCCAGTCAGCTCCACTGAAGATGACTCACCCTTTTGGGCCCTGGCAACAAACAGCAAATGGGCTCAGAAAACTGAATACTCCCCTAAACCATTATATAACTGAGGAAACAGTATATAGGGACACAATAGACACTACTCTTGGAAGCTATCTGTATCCAGAACTTCCCATGATTCACGCGTGTAGCCACATTCCTAGAACACAACACATTCCCTGATTATTGTCTTGTATTGTCTGCAGGGGCGGAGCGGGGGGGGGGGGGGGGGGGGGGGGGGGGGTTGGCTTTTGGGGCTGAAGCAATCTCACTTCAAAAGCCCAATATCTTTTTTAAGCTTTTGAAGTTATGACAACCCTGACACCATGTTCCCTATACATACATTAAGCCTTATTACTGGGCAAATAAATGCCAAAAAAAAAAAAAAAAAAAGGATTTGCCAGTGTCCAGCAGGTCACCCTAAAAGGGACTAGAATGCAGGAAATCGCATCTTAGAAATTAAAAAATTTTGGGGAGAACCCCCAGACCCCTCTTTGGGCTAAGCCGTGGATGCACACAAAGTATGGCTCCGCCCCTGATTCTCTGTATGTTTTCTGTAGTCTTCTTATAGTGTCTAGTCTTCATTCATTGCTGCATTTATTTTGTTATTTGGATAGTAACTTGTACCTGTCTAATAAAGTGTTATTCTAGTCCAACCGGGATTGATTTCAGCAGAACCGTGAGATGTTACGCTATTGATATGATTATGGAGCGAGTAGTATTTCCTTGGGCCACAGCAGCTCACTTGGTGAGAGCCGTGGTAGGCCAGGTAGACATGTAGGCTTGATAATCGTGTCCACTCGTGTTTATCCAGTCTCATTAAGAGCTAGTGATTAATTATATAGTAATCCACCTAGGACCTGTCAGGGTCCTAGGTGGAAAATAGTATTAATAGTATTAATCTAGGAGGGGATAAGTCAAATGGAAGAAAGGACATTTATTTTTATAAAGTTAGAATCCAGGGGTTAGCCTGCCCCGGGGGAAAGTCCATGCTCAGTATTTAACTGCAGACCGTGGTTGTGTGCCAATAGTCAGATCAAGGTTTATTTAAATGTTTTTCACAATACTAGTCGACGCCAGAATCCTCACGCCAGACCTTCCGCCAACTCCCTTTCCGCCATTGGTTGGGAAATTGACGCCTTATCCAGGGCCAACTGTAAAATAAATCCCTCAGTCGTAGACCAGTAAATCGGGAGAAGGGGTCTAAATGGGTCAAAGTTTATGAATAAAAATTGAGCAAACAAAATGATGAAAGAGAGGACTGATACAGCCAAAGGAAAGGAGATGTGAGAGTGTGAGAGAAAGTGAGAGATAGACAGAAAGACAGATTTAGAGGTAGTTAGAATCAGAAGAAAACAGTAAAGACAGAAGAAGAGGGATATAATTGGATGAAATAGGAATTGATTTCGACAAAATTAAAGTATCCTGCCGGAATGCGAACAGGGGAGACATTGCAACAATGGAGAGACAACTATTTTGACAGGCAAATAAAGATAGAGAAAATATAAGAATACAAGTGAGAGTATAATAGGAGTATAAGCGGGAGTTGAGAGAAAGAGAGAGAGAGAGAGAGAGAGAGAGAGAGAGAGAGAGAGAGAGAGAGAGAGAGAGAGAGAGAGAGAGAGAGAGAGAGAGAGAGAGAGAGAGAGAGAGAGCTGTAGGTGTTTTACTCCCCAACACAATAGAGATAAGGACATTGTTTTCTCCGGGGGTTGCTGTGGCAACAAGACCCACACGTGCAAAGACAAGATTCTCAAAATGGATGACCCTGTCCTATGTGAGACACAGACTCGTATGAGCGTGAATAATGGCTCTGCGGGTGCCGTTTCATGCACTTACATTTTGGGGGGTTTGTTTTGTTTCCTTAAACCTTCTGCATGATCAGGAAATGTTTTTTCTCTCCATGGATGAATCATAAAACAAAGACAACGGAGGGAAGGACGAATTAGAGGTCATGTGACAACAGGCGTTTGAACCAATACCAAGACTTGTAGCTGCATTCTGGAATCAAGATAGTGACCTTCTTGTTCATGGGAAAAACATGGGAGTTACTAAGCTGACATTGCCTGGCCAGTACCCAATTGCCCATTAGTCTGGTACCTCTCAGTTCATTTTCAATTTCCAAGGGTATTAATCAATGTGTACAGACCAAAACACAGTTGTGATTGGCCCGAACGAGACCCGGTCTGCTTGGAAACCCCGTCTGAACAGGAGAGGGGCCAGACGCAGACGCCAGAGCAAATAAACCCTGAGCTCGCAGGTTCGTCTGGCTCCCGGGTGTGGCAGTATTGAGGACCGCTGTGAGCCACAGTACGCGCTCCATGAGAGCAGGTGTTCCATACGGTTTGCTGTTCAGTTGTCATTTAAGATCAGGACACGTGCGCGGTCTGAGTCGGTCATGCTTTAGATCAGCCTCTCCCTCTGTGGGTTTGGTTGGGCTGTGCGCTCGGTGCAGTCATGATGTCACAGTGGATCAACGCGGTGACCGATCGCTCAAAGATGAACACACCTCATTGCTTGATTTGAAAAGGCCTTGAAGCACACTGTGAAGATACACTCCGACATTCTAACACAGATCAAGCAATATGAGATGAAACAATGAAAGAATATATTGACACATGTGTGCTTGTGTGTCCAGACTCTGCCGCTCTGTCATTTGCGTCTGGCCTGCTCTGATTGGACAGAGCCAGAGATTCCATCGGAGAGTTCCGCCGGTGATGAAACACAAGGGGAATATTTCCTATTAGAGTTAAATTTGATATGCATGCAATATTCTATATGCAGTACTTTGCTTTGATTCCTTCTGTAGTACTTTGCTTTATTCCAATCTTTTGTTTTCCCTCGCCCTTTCACTTACACTATGAAGTGGCAGTGTGTTCGCAGAATCGCTCTGCATTCAAACAGAGCCTCGCCTTGTACACTCTCTCCCTCTGCACGCTCTGAGAGAGCCTGACAGACAGGAAGCGACTGTCGTTGATCAGATGTTGTCATCCTTTACAACATACGAATGGAATTACAGCTGGTGGCGCCCGCGGAAACACACAGGAGCAATCACAACGCATGCTGACCGCCGTTAATCCAACGTGACGGGTGACAGGCTGAAGAGGTCAGCGCCATGCTGCGGCGTGTGTGTCATCGCCGCGGAACCCACGCGGCCTCTCCATGGCTGACCGCACAGAGGAGGGAAGGGTCATCTCTGTCACGCTGTGTGTGTGTGTGTGTGTATCGGTGTGAGCATACCTACTGTATATACAGTAGGTATGTGCTCGAGTGAGTGTGTGTCAGTGTGTGTTTATGTGTGTGTTTGTGATGATGTGGGCATCAATGTGTGAGTGGTTGTTTGCACAAATACGTACGCATCTGTGCATCTGTGTGTCATTCAACATTCAAGCGGATACCTCTGGTCATACAGGGCCTGTTGGGGTGAACAAGGAGTGAATCAAGGGGAGAACAAGGGGTGTATTAAGGGGAGAACAAGGGTGAACGAGTGCACTTGTGGGAGTATGTATGAGTGTGCCTCACTCTCTGTCCACACTTAGTTCATGCCATCTATGGACAACCCAATGATTATACTTGCTTTAACTTGGTTAATATCTCCCATAACAGCTAGTTTGGGGCAAAATAATAAAAAACAGGGAATTCGATCTGGTACTCAATGGAAGTCAGCAAATCGAATGTATTGGACTAAAAAGTCATTGATCAAAACTGGTTTGATTGTCTGACCCACGGGACATGCTGCATGTTGGTTGTGTTGGAGAATAAAGCGAGTTTCCAACCTTAACGTTATTCTACTCTGATTGTCATCAGATTGTAGCGGTCAGTCAGGGGCCGTCGTGTTGTTTTAGCTCCCCCGCGTTGATAGCGCTAGCTGCCATTTTGGTGTCTTCGCTGTCATGCTGGTGCATGCTGGTGCTCAAGTACGTCCCGCTGATTGGCTGATGTCGGATCAGATTATCTGGCCTCAGATGACCGCAGCAGGCAGTACACACCGCCAGAGAGAGAGGATGGACACGTCATCGTTTCATAGATCTGTGATTTAGCTTACTGGAAAATAGGCCAACCCAAACATTCACTCCGGTACCAACATTGATGTGTCTTGTGTAAGAAATCACACACACACACACACACACACACACACTCAATTACAGTAGAAATGTATGGGTCTGCATGCACACACACAGACCCCGCATACACTAGATACAGTATGTACGTGTGTGCACATGCACCCCCCGCCCACACACTGGTGCGTATGTGTGGGTGCAGGTCCGGCCACCCAGACCCCTGCAGGCCGGTGGGGGGGGGGGGGTCTGAGCAGGTCACACTGGCTTTGATCATCCAAACCCTAGTGATGATAGTCTCCCTCACTACTCTCTCTCTCTCTCCACTTGCCTCCCTCATCCTCTATCTTCCTCTACATCTGTCTGTCAACTGTCCTTTTCCTGGTCCGTCCTGTCCGTCACGTCCTGTCCTGGTTCGTCCTGTCCTGTCCTGGTCCGTCACGTCCTGGTCCGTCACGTCCTGTCCTGGTCTGTCACGTCCTGGTCCAGCCTGTCGTGGTCCGTCCTGTTCTGGTCTGTCCTTGTCCGTCCTGTCCTGGTCCGTCCTGTCCTGGTCCTGTTCTGGTCTGTCCTGGTCCGTCCTGTCCTGGTCCGTCCTGTCCTGGTCCGTCCTGTCCTGTCCTGGTCCGTCACGTCCTGCCCTGGTTCGTCCTGTCCTGTCCTGGTCCGTCACGTCCTGGTCCAGCCTGTCCTGGTCCGTCCTGTCCTGGTCCTGTTCTGGTCTGTCCTGGTCCGACCTGTCCTGGTCCGTCCTGTCCTGGTCCGACCTGTCCTGGTCCTGTCCTTGTCCGTCCTGTCCTGGTCCGTCCTGTCCTGGTCCTGTTCTGGTCTGTCCTGGTCCGACCTGTCCTGGTCCTGTCCTGGTCCGACCTGTCCTGGTCCCTTCTGTATGTTTAAGTGACAGCAGACTTTGGAGAGCCAACATGTGAAGGAGGCTGAAGGGTCTACCATTGAGATTAACACTCAATGCTCACCAGGCCAATGTAAAACCAGCAGGTATTCTTTTTGAGATAAGACACCACTCCATTCACCCCCAAAGGTGAATCCAGGGGTTACAGCAGCAGAAACCACCGTCAACACATACAGCAAGACAAGATTCATATACCCAAATACAAGAATAAGGAAATGAATATCCAAACTATTTATTCCCACCAATGTACCAAATAAATGCCAATAAAAGAATAATCCAATCTAGTTGTAACTGAAAAGGCATTGCTAATGGATCAATAAACCCACTCACTGCAAGTGCAAAAAACAGAGATTGGCACACAGAGGCAGGCACTGACACCGTGGTGATACATGCACACTTAAAGGAGTCAATAGTACCAATGCACTGTAAAGAAAGACACACATCCTGCAGGTCTTAATGCTGTCCAGACCCATTCACACCCTACAGCTGGATGTTTAATGCTCGCTCAGTTAGTTTGTGTGTGTGTGTGTGTGTGTGTGTGTGTGTGTGTGTGTGTGTGTGTGTGTGTGTGTGTGTGTGTATGTGTGAGTGTTTGTGTGTGTATGTGTGTTTGTCTCTTATAGAACAGATTGATCTGCTCTATCCAAATTTGAGAGCATACTGTTACTCAAAGCTATTAGGACACGCACTGTATGCATCATCTGTAACCACAATGCATGTGCTTGTATTTGCATTTTAGTCCACCAATGCCACTCAATTTGTGTGTAATGTGTTTTAAGTGACAGGGTTTTATGGTTGTGTGTGTGTGTGTGTGTAGTTGTCTTAATGAGACTGTATCGCTCAACATATGTTTGCATACGTTGTGTTAGGAGTGTGTGTGTTTGTGTGTGTGTGTGTGTGTGTGTGTGTGTGTGTGTGTGTGTGTGTGTGTGTGTGTGTGTGGGTATGTCCTTGCTTGTTGGTGTGCAAGCAAGCCCCGGTCTCATCCATGTCCACGAGGTCGATATGTGTCAATTCATCACCGGCCATTCACCACCCCTCCATTATCTCCTCTCTCTATACTCATTATGTCTCCCTCTAGCCACCCATTATCTCCACAGCAATCCATTAGGTTAATGGAAGGAATGCCTGGCCGGGCAGTTGAAGCAACAACAAGACAAACAACAACAGCACCATAAACATGTATTGATGGTGGATTCCTGATGATCTGTTAACGTGAACCTCTGGAGTTGAATGGACGGCTGTTGACTACGGGGCTCCCGACCACACCTCGCTGTGGATCGCAAGGCGCACAGCAGCAGGTCTGTCGCATTGCATTCGTGCTATTGTATATGCTCTCCCCACACCGCAAAGGCCACAGTAACCTTTTCTGTACATTGGGCATTTTTGCGGTAATAAAAATGCACTGAAACGCTTTGTCTGGAGGATCTATATCCACCACACAAGTTAAAGGAACGCTTTACGACTGTACTGGCTGCCGACCGTTCACCATACAGGATGAAATGCATTCATGTGGATTTCCACAAATAGGAAGCGAGCCCCATTTTATCACCATAGGTTTCTCCGGAGTGGAATGCTTCCTCCCGCTGGAATAAAGCCAGGAAGAAAGGGACCAAATGAACAGACACTTCATCTTCAATAATGCAGACCCTAAAAATGGCCTTGGCCTTTCACCTCCAACAGTGAGGGATGAGAGAGGCCTCCAGGTCCCCCCCTCACCCCCCCCCCCCCCCCCCCCCCCCCCCCCCCTCCGGGGCGTCCCCAGGCATCAGCCTGAGGAGGGGCTGGCGTGCCCTTCAGAGAGACCACCGTGTGCTCCGTCTTACCTTGACAGTACTACCATCTGTGGATGGAGGTGGGACTGCACATACAGGATGTGAGAGAGGATTGTGGACATTGTGGACAGAATGAGAGGACATAAATACAGAAAGAAAGAAAGGAGGGATCACGGCCAAGTGATAACAGCATAACAGACCATGTCTGCCCTGAAATAAACACCAAGGTGTCCTTCTCAAGGCTCTGTGCATTTAAAAGAGTTCCAAAATGGTACAAAACACCACCACCCCAAAATACATCATTTCTCAATCAAAGAGAATGCATGCATAATTCATGTGACATTGAGCATTATTATATTTAGTCCAAGAATCACACTACATTCATTTTGCCAATTCAATAGTGTATAGATTCTTCACCCATACAAGTGAGGCCTTCATATATAAAGCCATATGCATGTACTATGAGAGGGCTAGCGTTTATCACTTTAATTCTATTTGCTCAGGCCTCTCAAATAGCTCCCCAAGTAATGCCACCGATCAGCAATGGCAGCGTCAATCAAACAAGGACACACTCATTTTTTCAAGGCTCTGCCAAGGATTTTTCTCCGGTTGTCACATGACCTTCAGCTTGTCACGTGACACAGGAGGAACTGGTTTCCACCTGCTCAACAGATCGGCATGAAACAAAAAAGGACAGGGGTTTGGATGGATTCCAGCCTGCATGTTCTTAAAAAATATATTGATTTGATAGCTGGCCAAGTCCTACTTTTCAGGAGGAGGATTCTTTAGGGGGTCTGTACAAGGTAGATCTTAGTTCCATAGAAAGGCCATGAAATGTGGCACAGCTCAGGAAGCAACTTCTTTCCTTAACTGAAATGACTATTTAACTAGACCCTTTCTTGTAAATCAAGTTAAAATGAAGGGAGCTGCTTGACCTATCTCATATGGTCTTGGGCTTACTACTCCTGGTTTTCAGTGCATGGAAATTCAACTTTTCATGTTGAATTCCTGTCCTGCTGTGACACCTTTATCATCTGGGTATCTATTGTTTAGTGAGGAACATGAAGGGTATGGGGAATCTTGCATCAAGGATGCCTACAGGAAGACTGTGAGGAGAAAGAGGATCGAACCCACAACTGAGACCACACACAGCACTACCAGGAGAGTCCTATGGGCCTGATTATTTAGGATGGCTGGGATGTCTGGTGCAGAGTAACAAACACGATTGTTGTAACTGGAAATACGGATGACAGAGGCAGGTGTTTTCGAGTGGTCCATTATCTAATTCCTGCCAATAATCATTCATCAGCCCTAAACCAGTAAGCACTAAACAGCCGAGAAAAACAGATCACTATTAGACATATTTGACAGTTGACAGAGAGAGTTTAACAACTGGATTGTTTGTTTATGTTTGTGAGTAGTTAGCCATTATATTGCGAAATAAATAATGAATCAAGTGTACGGGTCTGTGCAATGGACCGAATCTAAACATATAAACAATCATAGTGGACATTATATTATAGCCTATTATATATTATACACTCATCTGATACATTTCACTGTACAATTTGTATATATATATATATATATATATATATATGTATATATATATATATTTTTTTTTTCCAGTGCAATATTTTAAAATATACCTCCTTGTTTTGTATTTATTTATTGATCTTATTCTGTATTTGAACTGTTCAACTATGTCATTGCATCTAAACTGCTGTAAATGCCCCCATTTATGGGACAACTAAAGGGTTTTCTTATTTTATCTTATCTTATCTTATCTGGCAAGAAAGCCATAGAGAGCTCACATTTTGGTGTTTGGATTCAATAATATATGTAATCTCACTGATGGCCATAACAGCTTATTTGAATTGTCTAACCTTTAAAACTTTTATCAACGAGCGTACGACAGAAAACGGGCGGTAAAATGACGTACGCTCATTTCCACGTTGAGCTTGGCATTTATCAATTTGAACGTGAGCGCAGGCTGCGATGAAATCTCACGTCAGGTCTTGAGCTCGTGTACGCAACTTTTTCGAGTGCGAACAGTGGCGAGACTGGTATATCCGCAAGAGTCGGACAACTTTTTCTTCACCTTATTCGGAATAAAATAACTTTAACGCAATGCAAACAATAGCCTATGGGTCAAATGTGAAATGTTTCAAGCTGGATCAATTTAACATCAATTTTACATTTAATTAATTATTCAATTAATTATTTACCTCTTCCGTAGACCGCTGAACATGGGACACACTGTTGACTGCAACAGTGATTTGTTTCCATATAGCGTTTTTTTTTGCTTGCCCTTAATTAGATTAGATTAGATTCAACTTTACTGTCATTGTGCAGAGTACAAGTACAGGGACAACGAAATGCAGTTGGCGTTCTAACCAGAAGTGCAAATGAGCGATAAAGGTGCGGGTTGAAATGCAGAAATGCAGAATAAGATGCAGAGTGCAAAATTGAAAAACATGAAAAGTGGCAGTAGCTATTAAAGTGACAGTAAACAGTGCAGGTGGAGGTAGTGATCGTTGAGGTAGGTAAACGGTTAACACTAGCAGAAACAGGCTGTAAACAGTATAAAAAAATGTTTTTAAAAATGTAAACAATGTACAGGTAGTGCGAGAAATAGTAATATAATACAAGAAGTGTACAGGTGGTGCAATAGTGCGCTAGTGCAATACAGAACGGGTACAACAGATGAATGTGGATTGTATGGATATGGGGGTGGGGGGTGCAACGGCAGTTGAGAATAAATAATACAATAAATAACATTACTATAAATAATATGAAGTATGTCCAGGGGGTGAGGGGGTGGGGGTGCTGGGTGGGCAGGGGTGAGTGTCCTTGGGGGGGCGCATCAACAAGTGACACAAGTGTCTCCATTTCTGTTTCTGAAAAATCTGCTTCTTCTTTGCCGTTGGATGTTTCTCCATGTCGTAAAAGTTAGGGCGAGACTTCTTTTATAGGGGCGTGTTACGTTAATTACGATCGATCTCAGCCGCCGTATTTATCAACATCAAGCTCCTTCGTACGCTGGATTGGTGTGATACAATACGTTTTGTAAATCTCACGTGGGTCCTATCGTAAGACGAATCATGCGTTCAGATTTGCGCTCATTTCTACGTTCGTTTGATAAATGAGGGCCAATGTGTCCAAGGAGTGGTGTTGTCCACACAAGGCATAGGCCTACTGGGCATAACAATACAATGTTAGTAATGCTAATACGTGGTGGTACCCTTATGCAATTCAATAGTGATGGCCTACCAGTGTTAGTAATGCTAATACGTGGTGGTACCCTTATACTAATTCAATAGTTATGGCCTACGAGTGTTAGTAATGCTAATGATGTTGTGGTACCCTTATGCTAGCTCAATAGTTATGGCCTACCAGTGTTAATAATGCTAATACGTGGTGGTACCCTTATGCTAACTCAATAGTTATGGCCTACCAGTGTTAATAATGCTAATACCTGGTGGTACCCTTATGCTAACTCAATAGTTATGGCCTACCAGTGTTAGTAATGCTAATACATGGTGGTACCCTTATGCTAACTCAATAGTTATGGCCTACCAGTATGCAATAAAGGTGCGGGGCAGGTTCCCTGATCATCCTTCAGGAGTGTATTCAGTCTAAGAAGGTCTTCACTCAACAAATATGTATTTGTTACCCTGTATGTCCAAGGAAAAGACTCATAAGTTAATATGCAATGTTTATTTTTAAAAGTTGAAAAGGTTAATAAGCTAACAATGTATTCCTTTGTTTATTGAAAAGGCTAATAAGCTAGAGCCATAATGTTTTTTTTTTTTTTTTAATCAGGGCGTTAGACAGATATTTGATATGCCTTTGTTTTAGAAAATAAAACATTACAAAATAAATAAGTGTTCTATTTAGCCCCATTCAGAGGCTTCAAAGCACCCATGTCAAGTTATCAGTTATTGCAACTCTGAGGTAATATATTCCTAATTGGTTTCTAAGACTCATTACACCACTGCTCTTTATTGAGGAGCTCAGATTAATCACTCATTGAGGTATCTTCATATGCTCACATGCAGCGTGAGGTTTGCAAGGCTGGAACGACTCATTTAACATTTTTCAAAATTAGATGTTGTATCTTGGTTTGTTGCAAGCCTCAAAGGAATACAAAGATTTAGATGTCTCAGTGTGTGCTAATTATAAATTTGGCATCAAACAATTTGGTGCAAACATAGCAATGTGAAGAAGCCTTACCTCACCTTAGTGAGTTGATGCAAACCCTTTGGTGCAATCTTAGCAAATGTTACGGCTGTGGTACGACCTTAGCTAATTTCTGCAGTTAGAATCCTGAGGAAAGTGATTGTGTGCACTATTGAAGACTTCTCATGAGTAAAACCACAACAGAAAAAATGGATTACTGAGAACATTTTGAGATAGAGTAGGATACGCACCAAGTGCTGAAATGGCTTGTTCGTGCTGAATTTGATGTACTACACCTATGGCCTACATGTTTCTTGGGCAGCTGAAGAGTAAAAACTATATTTCCTTTTCCCCAAACTTTTCCCCTGTTCTCTTGGTTGGCGGCAATCTCGGTTTCCATCTTGCTGTCAGCGCTACATGGGCAGGAAATCTGCATTCAGTTCCCCCAATCCAGCTAGCGTTAATAACCAAGAAGGCCCACTAGTATGGGAAGCCTGTTGCAATATGTTCCCTGAATCTGGGGATCT
>JAXIVH010000024.1:3325253-3327753 GCA_036785325.1 Urophycis tenuis | reverse complement strand
CCCCGGAGCCTCTGGATGAGGTTACCCTCTGGACGAGGTTCTCCTCTGGACGAGGTGCCCCGGAGCCTCTGGATGAGGTTACCCTCTGGACGAGGTTCTCCTCTGGACGAGGTGCCCCGGAGCCTCTGGACGAGGTTCTCCTCTGGACGAGGTTCTCCTCTGGACGAGGTGCCCCGGAGCCTCTGGACGAGGTGCCCCGGAGCCTCTGGACGAGGTTACCCTCTGGACGAGGTTACCCTCTGGACGAGGTGCCCCGGAGCCTCTGGACGAGGTTCTCCTCTGGACGAGGTTCTCCTCTGGACGAGGTGCCCCGGAGCCTCTGGACGAGGTTACCCTCTGGACGAGGTTACCCTCTGGACGAGGTTCTCCTCTGGACGAGGTGCCCCGGAGCCTCTGGACGAGGTTCTCCTCTGGACGAGGTGCCCTGGAGCCTCCGGAGCCTCTGGATGAGGTGCCCCTTCGGACGATGTTCCCCGGAGCCTCTGGAGGGGAGCCCTGGAGCGTCTGTACGAGGTGAGCTTAAATTCTCCGTCGCCAGGGCACGCATCAATGTATTGCCTTGCATTAACAGCCGAGTGACTCCCTGTGGAGTGCACAGAACGACGGCTGGACCCGGCAAAGCACGGCCCTTTTCAGTGGAGCCACCGGGGGGTAATGGCTAATCCTCCAGAACGAGGAGACGTGACCATCTATTTAGTGAGTTGATTTATTGTTATTCAGAATAACAACAAATACAGTTGATTACTGACTTTAAATAATACTAACTCATTGTAACAAAGATGGAACCAAATCAAACTACTCTCTGACCAAAGAAAAGGTCAATATCCATTACAACTAAGTGTTAGATATTTCTCCCCTTCAGTCTCCTGTGAAGAAACACTGTAGGAATGTGCAGTTAGACTCCAGGACATCACTATCGACTCGGCAGCGCTCCGCTGTCCATTTGTGTTGGAAATGAAAGGTCCAGCGTGTGGAGCTCAGCAGCGCCACATCAGGAGACACGCCTGAAGGCGTTCACACCGCGGCTTCAGATGTCCAAACCTGATGGAGTCACCCAGGCGGCCGCTGTCCTGAAGGCTCTTATTACGAGGGCACATTTGGAGGAAGGCTGGATACTTTGTGAACGTGTTAAAAGATAAGCGCGGTCTCGTCGCAGACATGCCCATGCATTAGACAGCAGACGCGATCACGTCACGCTGTCAGCTGATGTGGCGTGACAACATTTATTATTTCAGCACGAGGAGATCGCATCCATCTTGGTCACGACAGACAAAGCTGCCGCCGTTCATCAGCACGACACGGAATAAAACACAGAGAAAGTTTCATAAATCACCAGCACGGTCCAACGTCAACATTTACAGGAGTCGCCCGGACATTAGGGACATGATGAACGAGGGCAGGTGCGCGTGAAGAGCTGTGCGTGAATGGAAACATCACCGTGCTCCTGGGACATCAACCTCCCGTGCACTCTTGCGGTATCACGTGCACATGAGGGATGCGTCGTGTCAACCGAATTTCCCCTCAGGATAAATAAAGTTTGATCTATCTATCAATTTGTCCCCTATCCCACGGAATCAGGGCTCACAAGGCGGTCCAATGAAGTCAGCTTGACCAGTGATGCAGCCCTCACAAAGATGGCTCCCTTTCTTAACCACTTTTAATGAGTTCTGGCTAGTTATGGTTTATGGGGTTGGTTTTTGCATGTGAAGGACTGTGTAAATTTTATTTTGAAAGCCAACCGTTCTACTAAGTATTAAGGATTTGGAAACTGTGATTTGACATATTTCAAGTTCAAGTTCAACGTGTTTATTATCAAATGTGCAGCATCACTTAGTCATACTGTACAATGAAATGTTTTGAACAAGGCCCATCCCAACATGGTTATCAGCAATTAAATGTTTCACCTTCTTTTGACAAATGTATTTCATAGATTAGATTAGATTCAATGTATTACCATTGAACAAAGTAACAAGTACTTGGACAACTAAATGCAGTTTAGCATCTAACTAGAAGTGCAGAGTAGTAAAGTGCAAGTCTGTATATGAACAGGGTATATAAATGCAGTGCAGGTATGAATATGCTACAGAATATATACAGTATTATAAATATTATTGTAAGTCGCTTTGGAAAAAAGCGTCTGCTAAATGCCCTTAATGTATATATATATATATATATATATATATATATATATATATATATATATATATATATATATAAATGTTTTATTTGTGGAGATTAAATTATAACAGAGAATGTTGTTAATTATTCATGTGTATCTATAATGTTGTAATAAAACTATCCAAGTTATTTAAATGACCCATAATCCCCACTAGCCCATGGTAATTGGTCTGTGTAATAAAATAGATGCGTGGATCAAATCTTGTATATTTTCCCCAATTAATTTCCCCGTGGTGTTACAATGTCCTCAGAGGATTCTCAACCACGTCTGTCTGGTGTGTACAGGGAGAAAGAACATTAATTGACTTGGGACTAATTACAT
>JAXIVH010000024.1:3315253-3317753 GCA_036785325.1 Urophycis tenuis | reverse complement strand
AGAGAGAGAGAGAGAGAGAGAGAGAGAGAGAGAGAGAGAGAGAGAGAGAGAGAGAGAGAGAGAGGATATACAGAACCAGGAAGACAGAAAACATGATTTTCTCTCCTAGAAAATGTAACTTTCGTTTTGCTCGGTCAACTGACACTTGTGATGGCCCCCCGCTCGGCTGATGCCAGCGCAAAATGATGCAAAGTGATGCAATTTCAGCGCGTCCCTCCTGTCACAAAACAATAATAGATTTTCTATGGAATTTCACCCTTCTGCACAATGTTAAACAGCTGTCAAGGCTTCACAGAGCAACCAGCCAATGCAAATGACAAACAGGAGCAGCTATAAGCTTGCAACTCTTATTTGGTTCTCAGTAGTTAATTTTGTTTGAAATGGTGTTGAAGACAGTAAATAGACGTATTAGCTGATGTTTTCCTTATATTTACTAAATGTGTAAATTGTTCCTGAAAACGAGCTATCTTTAAAAGTTGCTGAGTTGTGATCCTGTGTACTGGGAATGTCCATAGCGATGGTAAACAGTGCAGGTGAAGCAGTAATCACATGTCATGTTTCGTGAAGGTGAAGCAGTAAAAACATGTCATGTTCAGTGATGATGTTATTACATGTTATTTTTTTAGGAGGCAGAGGAACTTTCACCTTTGGTGTCTTCACCTTTCTGTAGAAAAATAACTTATTGTGAAATGAAGAAAAACTCCCTTCACATCCCTTCAGTTGGAGATGTAAATATCACCAAATATGAGTGAGTATTGATTTCGAATGGAACCTTTGATCTCTTTAGCTGGAATCTCCATCGACACTTACTGCTCACACATTGATTTTCCTGTGAACACAAGCGCACATTCAAAACAGCGGGACAGTCAGTACCAGACGCACACAAGCACAGACACACACAACCACAACCACAAACACAACCACACACTCACATTAGCACTTCATTATCACTGAAGCTGCTCGATAAAAAACAAATGGTTGAAGACAAGGAAAGCCTGGTGTTTTAGTGGATGGATAACTCAACACAACAGAGACATTTCTGTTTTCTATTCCACACTATATATATATATATATATGAATGGAAAAAGTTCCAAGGTGATGCCATGATACGAAGAAATGTTAAACTGAGAAACTTGAAAGCGGATCCTATTAGACTTGCTGAATAAACGTTACCGTCTGTCCTTATCTAAAACACCCGATAACCACGTCATTTGTCAAAAAGACTTCTGCCCAAAAGCGCTCGGCTTCAGTTCACCACAAACTTTGCACAACATCAATAGCGGTGTGGCCTTTGTGACGAGACGCAGGTGTGTAAAGTACCACAAAAGGCTCCTCAATGTTCACCCAAAAAATCAGAAGGTCACACACTCTGACTGACGCACACTGACGGCATCAGACCACGGCGCTGTTACCTTGGTGCTGAGAGCACACTCGTGCTAAATATACTGCATCAAAGGACCGAACGCACAGACAATGCGAAACAAATCAACAAGCAGAGCGGGGACGAGGCTGAGGGCTGAGACAGCGGGACCACCCGGAGAGAGCTCATGTCTGGGTTCACTCAGGGACAGGCCCCCCCAAGAGCGCTGGAAGTAGCATTAGCCATGCATCATGGATGGAGACAGCAGTCCATCCGGTGCCCGGGGCTGTGGTGGGTTTCAGGGCCGTGCCGGAACACCTAGCGGGGCTGGGTTCAACGCGCCACGGCCCCCTGACTTCCCAGCAGCCACCTCATCTGGCCCCCAGGTAAACGACCACCGCAGCACGCCGGTCACATGGTCTCACGCATGTGTAGCTGGAATGCCTCACACACACACACACACACACACACACACACACACACACACACACACACACACACACACATACACACACACACACACACACACAGATACACACACACACACACACACACACACACAGACACACACACACACACACACACACACACAGACACACACACACACACACACACACACACACACACACACACACACACACACACACACACGGCAGGGTGCAGCTCTGTGCTGAATGTGAAACACTGGTGGAAACACTACACAATGCTACAGAGAACAATGGACAGCCTGTTGCTCATGATGTTGAGTTACCTACCTCTTACACCCACACACACACAAGCACACACGCACACACCACACACACGCACAAATGCACACATACATAAGCTCAAGCAGACATGCTTCAAGTTACGCGCACGCACACACACACACACACACACATGCACACACACAGACACACACACACACACACACACACACACACACACACACACACACACACATACACACACACACTTCACTGTTGGCAGCTTTGAAATAATACCAAGTTCAGGCCTTGCAACCTTGGTCACTGTATTTATGAGTGTGAATACCACAAGCCCCCCCCCCCACACACACACACACACACATAGCAGGGTGGTGATACAGTGCATACTGTGGCAGGTTGATTACCGTTACTGTTATATTGCCCATTATGATGT
>JAXIVH010000024.1:3305253-3310253 GCA_036785325.1 Urophycis tenuis | reverse complement strand
GGGAGGTTTTAATCACACCGCCTGCCTCTGCTGCAGAGGCCTCAGATGAATCCTCCAGGCCCCGTTCACGCCCTGGGAAGCTCACATCCGGGGTAGCCAGTGCGGCTCAGAGAGTAGCCCTGGTGGTTCTGACGTCCTGGGCCAAGGGAAGCTATCTGCTAATCGCTCCAAATTGTTCTCCCCCTCCCTTCTGCTCAGGTGGGCTTCTTTTGGAGGCTTTTCTTCTTCCTTGTTTCGCAGATCGGGGAGAGCCGGTTAGCCCCGGCTACCGCTACTGTCTCCGCCCCGCCCGGCGCCAGGCGCGCTTCCCAGATGGCTTATTGAGGTTGCATGCTAACGAGCCTGGCGTTCCTGTACGCCGTGAGGGGGATACAGCGAGGTGGTGGTGGTGGTGGGGGGGGGGGGGGGGTCCACGCATCCTGTGGGCACTGTAGCTGCCTCTCTCGCCTGGCGTTCAACACATTCTCCTTCCTCTTTGCTGGTGAGCTCCATCCTTCTCTAACTCCCTTCTGTATTCCCCTCTCTATCTCTCTCTCTCTCTACCATCTCTCCCCACTCCCCTTTCTGTTTAGCTCCGGCTTTATCTTGCTGAGTCTCAGTTTCTCTCTCCATCTTCCTCTCTTACCCCTCCTCCCCTCACCCATCTCCCTGCATTGCTGCTGTTTCCCACCCCCTTCTCCTCCCTGTCTCCCCCCCGTCTCTCTCCTCCTCAGCCCTCTACCAGTGCGTCTCCCCCTCTGCCTCACACCTGCCTGCTTCATGGGAGCCCTGATGTCTGTCTCCCCCTCTGCCTCCCATCCTCTTAGCTCTCTTTCTTCCTCCCCCGCCACACCCGCCTCCCTATGTGTCCCCCGTCTCACATTTTTACCCCCCCCCCCCTGTCTTCTGGTCTCCCAGCTCTCTCTTTCACCCCCTCTTTCAACTCTCCCTCCTTCTCTCACCTCCGCCAACCGCTCGCCATCTCGATCTCCCTCCCTCCCCCCCCTCTCACTGCGGCCTCTCTCCTCTCTGGCCCTCTGACTCTCTAATTCTCTTATCCTCCTCCTTCGCTCTTTCAGCAACAATTTATGTAATTTCCTGCGCTCTGCTTCAGACACATTACGCAATCCTGACACAACAAGGAACCGTTCATTCACTTTGTCGCCAAGGCCGACCGACAACAGGCCCTCGCTCGCCGCGTCCTGCTGTCTCTCTATCAGTCTCTCTCCTTCAGTCTCGTGGGGGAGGATTCAGAGCAGCAGCAGCTGTGGACACACATACACACACACACACACACACAACACACACACACACACAGGCACAAGCATGCAGATGCACACCCAAACACTCATGTATATATACACATATGCAAGCACACCGTCGCGCGCACACACACACACACACACACACCCTCGCGCGCGCACACACACACACACACACACACACACACACACACACACACACCCTCGCACGCGCACACACACACACACACACACACACACACACACACACACACACACACACACACACAGTAAGCTCTTTCCCTCAGACAGACACAATTGCAAGCATAGGCTCAGACTCCTGTATACTTGTAGACATTCACACACACACACACGCATGCAAAACCCTTCTTTTGCGACATGGCTCTCTCTCTCTCTGCTCTCAGTGGGCTTTTTTTAATGTTGTTCGCCCGGCGCCAGGCTGCTTCACAGAGATAGTTGCGCTCCACGATATCACTCACAACGAACACTCGTTGGTTCCGTCCCGTTCTGGAAAACACAGCCACCGCATCCTGCTGCTGCGGTTCTGCCCCCCGCCCGGTCCCGTTAGCCGGGGCCGTGCCGCCCGGATGAAGGGCCCCTGGAGGGCCGGGCGGAGTTCAGTGCTAATACGCTAGCGGGGGATGAGAAGCAGACAGCTGCCAGGGGCCGCTTGGGCCGCACCGCTGCAGCCGGGACTGTGCTGCCACGGCATGGAGGGCGATGGACACCGGAGAGAGGAGCCGGTTCTCACCTCCACGCCGCTCCGCTGCGTCTGCTCCCGCGGTCACCAGGCGTTTTAATCCACAGTGACTCATGCTGAAGCTCTCTGGGGGGGTTCGGGCCATTAGGAGCAGCCGGGGCGAAGAATGTGCCAGAATGTGCCTATACGTGTGCACTGGCGGACTTCGGGGTTCAAACCCCCAACCTTGAGGCGAGGACCGACCACCAATATGATACTCATCTCTCTCTCTCTCTCTCTCTCTCTCTCTCTCTCTCTCTCTCTCTCTCTCTCTCTCTCTCTCTCTCTCTCTCTTTCTCTCTCTCTTTCTCTCTCTCCTTCTCTCTCTCTCTTTGTCTCTCTCTCTCTCTCTCTCTCTCTCTCTCTCTCTCTCTCTTTCTCTCTCTGTCCTCAGGCAAAACAATGGGCAATAAGGCAATTCCCAGTGCTTTACATGAAACACTAAAAGCATTTAAGAGAAAGTGCAAAGCACATTAGAAAAGAACATTTAAATACAATTAAAAATAGTTTGAATAAAACCGAGGGATTACCTCATTATAAGTCCATATATCATCAGGTCACCGGCCTCTCAGGATGTGATAATAACAGTGCAATGTAGTAATGACAGTGCAATGTAGTAATGACAGTGCAATGTGGTAATGACAGTGCAATGCGGTAATCTCCTGTGACGGCTTTGGATGACCGGCGTTCTGCCTGCGAACCCAGAGCCAAGCTGGCAGCTTGGGCCGCCGTGAAACATTTACAAGGACCAAACAAGTGTGCGACGACAAATCCTGTCCTCTACAACGACAACAGTGGAATATGACCAACTTAGCCAGCAGAAAATTGATTTAGCATTAATTATTAAGCTCAGACAAAATGGGATCAAAGAGTCCCAGTTCTAAATACGCATGTGGTTAGCGTCAGCTGAAGCCGCAGCCTGAAGCTTGCATTTCTGGGAAGTGGGCCGTGGTGCGCTGGGCTGCAGAGATACACACAGCGGGGTGGGGGATACATGAAACTACTATCTTCACTTCACATGCACGCACTAATACACATGCACGCACTAATACACACACGCACGCACTAATACACACACACACACACACACACACACACACACACACACACACACACACACACACACACACACTCACACGCACACACACACACACACACACACACACACACACACACACACACACACACACACACCTGATGAAGCATGGATTTAGGGTTCTGACACAATTAGCAGGTCAATTTCTCTTTCTGATTCTGTCCATCAGTTACTCATCCTCCCTCATTCTCGTTCCCTCTCACTTCCTCTCTCTCTCTAAGAAAAGTACATTGTGTAGTTGTATCGGCTATTGTGCTGTATAACAATTTTTTTTCAAAATGGCCCCACCCAAAAGGGAATCAACATTGCAGATAAAAATTAAAATATGGGAAAATTATTTATTACCATTTGAAATGTTCCAACACAAAACAAAATGTCCTCAACTCAAAGTACACGTTTGTAAAGGAATGATTATGGATGGCTCTTGCTATGGCAATGAGCTTGCTGAACATTCTGCACAGTTGATCTTTTGTTCTCGACGGACCAATATTAGAAATAAATGAAGAAGCTGTAGTTGCTGCCAGACAATGTACATAGTAGCCAAACATGCTACCTATGAGCCTAGCGTGCCACAAAGGAGCCTATCATGCAGCATAGAAGGCATAGCATGCTACACAGAAGCCTAGAACGCTACCCTGTAGCCTAGCATGCTATACAGGAACAAAGTATGCTACATCAATGCCTCGTGTTACCTGGGGAGCAAGCATGCGAGCTGGGAGTCCATACACCTGTCCTATGTAACCCATTGGTTTGATCCATGTGTGTCTAAGTAGGGGGAATTGGACAGAAAGTAATGTGGTCCGTCCAAGGTCATCACAGCTCCATGCCCACAGAGGCTGTCTGTCTCATCATTAATGGATGTAAGGGACAGAAGTGGCGACCTACAGCTTATCATATTAACATATAGGTACTAGCATGGTTTATGTATGGGGCACCAGGGTTGGGTTCCAGGGGTAACAACAGGACATGGCCAGAATGAGAGCAGACTGCCAAGCACTTCCGGGGCTCCAGTCTGTCATGAGTAGCGAGCCAAACGAAAGGCATTCAACAGTCCTCTCTGTGACAACATTGAACAAGCCCATTCATCCCGCACTGCCATGCTTCCTCCCCGGGCGCGCCATAACAATATAAAACATTGGCAAAATGAAAGTCTGCCCCTTGTTGTGTCCATCTCCGCCACACAGAACACAACACCCCATCAGCATACAATCCCTGTCTGCCGAGATGCGGAGGAAATAAGAGCGTTTTGCCGGTCCTCCTTACACACTGAGCCCGTCCCGTGCCCTGGTTCGGTGGTGCCGGGTCGTTTTCCTCTGGCCGGTGGTACCAGCTGTGGTGGAGAAGAGACCCGCACCGAAGACAACAACACCAACGCGGGCCGCTGCCAAAGTTTGAGTCAGACATGAAATATTAAACGTCCAATCATTCGCTGACTGCCTGCAGGCAGCGGCACGCAGAGAGGTGGCCACACAAGGCGAGGAAGGAAGGAAGGAAGGAAGCACAACACAACAGAGAGGAGGAGGAGGAGGAGGAGGATGAGAGGGGGATGGAGGAAGAGCAGAACAGAAAGGATGTTTTAGAGTAAAACAGAGAAGACATCATACCAGAACAGGGGAGATAAGGAGAGCATGTCTGTTCTACGTGCCTTGGTTCAGAGCTGGCACGGAGAATGAAATATGTCTGCCCAGAATCCAAGGCTGCTGAACCCGAAAACCTTTATTTGCCTTGACAGGTTTCTCACGCATTTACATATTTTCATCTGATATTGTCGCCACAACAGAAAATCCAATAACCAAGAATTTAGTAGTAGCCTTCGTGTCTAGCACATTAGCACTTTTTAGCAAATGCTTTTATCCAAACTGTCGGATATTGAGGAGGAATTGGGCATTTTGCTCAAGGATCACTGCAGGCAAGCTGCAGATGT
>JAXIVH010000024.1:3280888-3295888 GCA_036785325.1 Urophycis tenuis | reverse complement strand
GGTGGTAGGGCATCTCGCCCTACCCTCCAGGTAGGCTTTGAACGTTGGAGATTGAACCCGGAACTGTTTAACGCCCAATCGGTCCCGTCAAGCTCTGTGAGTCCTCCTCAAGTGCTTTGAAAGAGAGAGGCAATTACATCGGCCCTGCGGTCACTACCAGACGTAGCGTCTCAACAATCAAGCCATAGATAATCAACACCTTAAATAATCAATAACCTAACTCATCAAGGTGAGCCATCTGCAAGACCGTGACCTGAGAGACACACACTCTCCTCTACCTTCTGCAGAGCTAACAGAAGACAAGTTAGCGTGTTCATCTGACCTCCTTCAGGGGGAGTGCCACCCGTTAACCACAGCAGACTGCGTGAGGTGGACCTGTGGGAGGTCTAACAGAGACAACACTGCTGGCGGATGATGCTCCACCTCGTCACCCACATTTACATTTACATCCATTTAGCAGATGTTTTTATCCAAAGCGACTTACAAAGAGTACATCTGTCAGAAGAAGGTGAAACATTTCATTGCTGCTAATACAGTAAGAAAGTCACCAGAACAAGTTTCAAGCATTTCAATTGCTAGGTCAACCATTGATAGTATACAACATCTCTGGCCAAGTGCCAAGTTACAAAGAGTGATTATAAAGTGCTAAGATGTACAACATATCACACATCACAACATACACCCACATCATCCCAGCCAGACGGACATCCAGTGTTTGTCACTTCTGGATGCCCTGTTTCCTTTGTAGGCGTCTGTGTGTCCCTTTCTCCTTCCTGTTGACTCGTCTAGCATTTGTTTGTCTATCTTTCTATCATATCATATAATCTTCTCGTCTTTCTTTCACTCTTTCTTTACTTTCTTACTGGCATACATTTCTCTGACTGTCTGCAGTAATGCATTATCTCCGTTTTTTAATCCCATTCTGTCCTCACCCTGCGATGAGAACAGCTGACATACACTGTAATAAACCAAGAGTATGTATTGATGCTGGCTAGCAGCAGGCTAGCCAGCTTCAAATCTGTTTGCATTTCTGTTTGTCTGTCTACTTGTGCTGTAATGTCTGCCATTCTGATTGCTTATCTATTTACCTGTCTGTCTGTCTTCCTATCTGCCTGTCTATATGTCATGTGTCTACCCGCCTCTCTGTCTGTCTCTCCGTCTGTCTGTCTGTCGACCTGTCAGCCACCTGGCTGTCCGTCTAGCTGCCTGTCTCTCAGTCTGCCTGCATTGTAACGTCTGTATTTGTAGTCTTCTTAGTATGCAGGTCAGCTTCCTAATGTGTATAGCAGGGAGAAAATGAAACCGCAGATGCAGTGATCATTCATACCTCTGCTCACATTCCCACACGCATGCATGCACGCACACACACACACACACACACACACACACACACACACACACACCTGTGCACATAGAAACACACTTATACAAAAAAAACAAATCAAACAATCAGAGGCATAAGCGTACAGCAAACCTGAGCATAACCAATGAGCCACTAAACTACTGCAGAAAGACACACACACACACACACACACACACACACACACACACACACACACGCACACACACACACACACAACCATGCACACACACACACACACACACACACACACACACACACACATACAACCACACACACACACACACACACACACACACACACACACACACACACACACACACACACACACACACACATAAACACACACACACACACACAACCATGTACACACACACACACACACAACCATGCACACACACACACACACACACACACAAACACCGACAGGTAAACACAGGTAAATATAGGCCCATTGACACATAAAATATTAACAAGCTGGAATGAGAGGGGGAAACAGTGCACGCTCCAAGTGAAAAGTTACTCAGACAAACTCTTCACAGCTGTCATTGCATCTGGAGCACCAGCCTGCAGCAAACCGGTGCGTGTCCTCACCTGAAGTTCCAAACGTAGTACTTTTACCTCAGGTTTATTGTCTGTGCCCTGTCTCTCTGGACCGGAGCTGTCATTCTGTGGACCTGACTCAAACTCTCTGTCTCCCTCTCTCACCCCCTCGACTGAAACTAAACTTTCCATGGGCCACTCTCTACTCAAGCACTTCCTCTGAGTCTCTCTCTGTTTCTGTCTCTCTCCCTCTTTACCTGTCTATCTCACGTTATCTCTCTAAGTATATATCTCTTCATACTTCTCCTCTGTAAATATCTTTCTTCTCATATGACCGCCACAACAGCCAATATAACAAGACATCATACAGAATATCTTTCAAATGTTTCAATGTGGGAGTATTTTCAGACAGAGGCAATAGTAATGGGATCACAAAGGCCTTTAGTAGGCCATTTATCTGCAGTTGATTCAAAGTGTTTTTTCATTCTGTAGAAAAATATGGCTCAATTCTGATCTAGCCATGGCTGCCCTGTGTGTGTGTTCCACATGCTTTGTTGTCATCAAGTTTCCCAGATGTTGTATGTTGAGAGGACGTGTGGAGATCCTCGCCTGCCACAGTAGGAGCGCTGAGCAGTGAAGAAATTCAGATCAGATCCAGTGCTTTGTGTTTTAGCAGGAATCCATTCAGAATCCAGCCTCACACACGCTCAAGCACTCTAATCCCACCTTCAGAGCTCCAAGGGGAATACATAAATTAATGTTCTGAGCATATTTGGAGCGCCTGGGTTTTGTTCTTGTAATATTTAATGTTGTTCTGAGTCAGAATTGAATGGAAAATAGGCTGGGGGCAGAATGGGGTTACAGTTAATCAATGGCCGGTTAGTTTCTACGTTCAGGTTTGTTAGTCCACAGGGAGGTGTACAAACAATGCATGCAAATGCGATGCAGTGATTGATAGCAACGTGACTCACTTTTGACAGGCTCCATATATTAGTCCATAAACATCGGTGTATGGAGAAGGTGGCAGTGTTGGGCCTCATGCTGGCTCATTTGCATATTTTTCTGTTAACTTTGTTGTACTATTGTGGGCAGCACAAGCACAAATGTCCCACGTCAGATTCAGCAAAATATTGTGAATACAGTAAGTATACAGTAACTTCAATAATGCTGTAATCGTCCTGTCCCTGAATGAGTTCCTGTTCCATGTTCCTGACAGTCTGACGGGAAATGCAAAATGACCGTTCCGGCCCGTTTCTGCAGAAGTGCCGTTCATTTGAAAGGCACCTGGCCAAGAGGAACCGGCGCAGAGCACCGAGTCCTCTTTGGGTGAAGGCGGCTCAAGAAAACACACGATGTTTAGCAGTGTCAGTCGTGGCATCGGACACTTGATCACCTGGTGACAGCAAGGAGCAGGATGAGACTAACAACATCAATGCAATGTCCGCGAGGCTGTTCAGAATGTAAAAAAAGGGGTTATTTTAAAAATCCATTCAAATACTCAATACATCTTGACAAGGCACGGCGTCTTTTGGAACGCTTCCCCAGCCTTGCAAACCACAAATATTGATCATGTCACGTTTAATAATATCAAAGTTGTTCTGAAGAGCAGGCTGCAGGCAGGACAGGTTGGACAAGCGCAGCATGCTGACTGTGGGTTAGGTTAATAGGTTTAGTTCACACTTCAGATAGCCCCATACACACAAACAGACACGCATCATCGGTCAGTCGACCATTGCTCGATCGCCACAGTCTTGAATGTCAGAGGCTGGATGTGTCTGTCTGCATCCTGACCGGTGATGATGATGGTGATGATTATGATGATGATGATGATGATGATGATGATGATGATGATGATTTGTTTAATTTAATGTTTTTTGGAAAGTGGGCTTTTCATTTGTCAAAGCCCACTAGCTAAGACAATTCCCTGTAAGACGCTTTGGAGGACATTGTCTGTGAAATAACTAAGCAGTAATAGTAGTATGAGTTAGATACGTGCCAGATCAAAGAGGTAACAGATATATCCTCAGCTCAGACACAGAACACAGTCTGGTCTGTGTTCGTTGCAGCGGATTGCAAGGTAAATAGAAGAGGTTTGATCTCAGCTTGAGAAACATGTTATGTTCACTTCGATTTCCACTACAAATCAAACGAAAATGGCGCCAAACACACATGCCCTAACAACAAACCGTCATTCTACACAGTCTTGGATCTGTCGAGTATTTTCGTTTTTTAGTGGATGAGGTTGCACTTGAAGGACTTTTTTGACTTTCCCTAAAAAGTTCACATTTGACTCAGTATGAAGCAGTCAAAAGAGTTGGCCTGTTTTCACAACCGATTCTGCAATAAGTCTGATTTATGTCATTCTTTTTAATATTTTTCTTAAGATCACTGCAACGGAAATTGCATTGTTGAATAAAGTTTGTATTTCAACCATAACGTGTTAAGGGATGCTAAGCGACAGTGTAAATGTGATTGCAAGTTGTTCTTCTGACATGAATCCCTCATTCATAAAACATTATTGATCAGTGTTCATAACGGTGGGGCTGAGAGGAATGAAAAAGCAATCACTTTTGGAGTAACTGCACGCATTCTGAGAAGGTCCTGGGAAAAGGAAGATTGTAGAAGTGAAATGTTTTGTCTCCTCTCACGTTTAGCAAAATAACATGAACCCTCCAGTTTACGAGCAGTTATCGGTTATAGTGTGTGATGTTATTGCATTCATAATTGAGGTGATTAACGCTCCAACTCAAAGCTCAAGTCTTCCAAGACCAACTGACATTTGCAAGAAATCTATAATCTGGTGCTTCTTGAAGACAGTAAACCGCCTGCCAAGTTGGACTTGAATAGATGCATTTCTCTCTTTGTGCCAGGCTGAGAATAGGCTGTTGGTATTTGAGAAGGCCATCAAATGCATCTTGTGAAAAGAAAAGCAATTTTCTCTCTATCTACCTGTTGGTCATTCACTCTGTCTCTCATTATTTCTATTCATCTCTCTCTCTCTCTCTCTCTCTCTTCTCTCTCTCTCTCTCTCTCTCTCTCTCTCTCTCTCTCTCTCTCTCTCTCTCTTTCTTTCTCTCTCTCTCTCTCACTCTCTTGTTTGTAAGAACAAAGAGGAACAGGAATATGGTCATAGCCATCATGAGTGATGTGATATACTGTGATTGAACATGTTTGCCAAACAAAGTGCCAATATGTGTGTTTAAGTGCAAATATCACTGATATAAACAAATGTATATGTTAGTCATATCATACAGCCAGAGTTACCTCTTGCTCAACTGGTAGAGCAAGGCATTGCCACTAGGCAGAATTAAGGTTTCGGTCCCCAACATGGCCTCATGATATTGTACAAAATCTGAAAGAAATCATTTTTATAATCATTTTCTATCTAACTATAAAGTGAACAAATAATTGATAACCTGGTCTTCACCTTAACGAGCTGAGACAGTCTGGATTTGGAATAAAGCCTTTCTGAAGTTATCTTAACAATGGTAAATTGTGCCATTACAAAGGTTGGGATACAAATGTCAAACAGAAATGTTAGGGTTTGAAGCGAGGGGCCCGGTTTCGCAGAAAGTTCCCTCAGCGTGAAACTATTGTGTGTTCTTGTGTGAAATTAAGGAAATGTCACATAATCCCTAGTGGTTCCCATCAAGGACTGTCTGGTTCTGGACCGTAGCAGGATTAATACACTCTCAGCAACACACACACACACACAGCACACGTGTGTGTGTGTGTGTGTGTGTGTGAGTGTGTGTGTGTGTGTGTGTGAGTGTGTGTGTGTGTGTGTGTGTGTGTGTGTGTGACACAGAGGACGTCTGCATATATCCAGCTGACATCAGGTCTCTTCAAAACACCTCAGGTTCTCCCACTACACATATGCCTGTTCCTGTCTCTCTCTCACTCTTTGTCTGTGTGTCACTCCCTTACTGTCTGTCTCTTACTTTTCATCTGAATATCTTCCTTCCTGTCTCTCTCTCACTTTTCATCTGTCTTCCTTCCTGTCTCTCTCTCACTTTTCATCTGTCTTCCTTCCTGTCTCTCTCTCACTTTTCATCTGTATATCTCCCTTCCTGTCTCTCTCTCACTTTTCATCTGTATGTGTTCGTTCCTGTCTCTCTCTCACTTTTCATCTGTATATCTCCCTACCTGTCTTTCTCTCACTTTTCATCTGTATATCTCCCTTTCTGTCTTTCTCTCACTCTTCATCTGTGTAGCTCTGAATGTGTATGAGCACAGTGCATGTGGATCCCAGCACAGTGCAAGTGGGTCCGAGCACAGTGCACGTGCACATGTGCACTGTAACAGTTACAAGGAAAAGTAAACAAAGGATAATAATGAGAGACAAGGCAGGTTCCACAATAGGAAGCAACACTTCAACACTTCTCTCCATTTTCTGCTTCCCCTCCATCTGTTCTCTGTCCGTCTGCCGTGATCCTAATCTCCTTTGCTGCTGTTTACTCCTGTTTCTTCTCCAGCTTCGCCGTGAAAATCATCTGAGACACACAGTTGTGCATTAACTTCACTATTATCACTAGAGTGATAATACAGCGCTGCCAACAGGTGGAGCAGGGATCAGGATCTCTGCATTCATGGTCCACATTGTTGTCTGGGATCAATGTGTCTGAGGTACAAATGGTAGTTCCGAATTCAAATAAAATGTATTTACTCTCAAAAATAACAAGGCTGAATTTCGACATCCATGGACATACAAACCAAAAGCCTAGCATTTGCATTTTGCATTTTGCACCATAAACAGCTATCAAGGACACTAGTATACATACAGGTTCTCACTCGTCACCGACCTGACTTAAGAGCTCGTATTTAATCTAATTTATTGTTTATTGTTTATTGTGTATTGACTTAGCCACGCTCTTACTGCACATCTATCCCCTGTACTGCTGGTCACTGTGAATTTCTCCTAAGGGGGATTAATAAAGGAATATCTTATCTTATCTTATCTTATCTAATGAAGTCCTTTGTTGACTTAGTATAATATATATATATATATATACACATAAATATATATAGCTGACTGACAGGCTGGCTCGCTGTTCATGGGACACTGACATAATGCATTAAATGTCTGCCTTCATCAAACAACAAGGTTCAGACTGAACTTGTACTTGCTAATCAATATGTTCAGTATACGTACGTGTGCAGTCTGCTAATTGACCATATAGCACATGAAACGGCCTTTGATAGGTTTAGGCAGTTTCATCTCATCCCCTCTACATACTCATCCAACACCCAAACACAGTAAACTAATAGCCTCACATATCCATATTTAAATGACAGCGCTGGTAGGGGTAAGAGCACAGGTGTCAAACTCAGGCCCCTGGTGAAATAACATTTGGCCCACAATATCATATCAAATGTGTATTAAAGCTGGCCCGCCAGTATATAGCACATACACCGCTAATACTACAAATCCCAGAATGCTTTGTTAGTGCGTTCGCACCTCAGCCGAGACCGCTAAGCGCCCCCTCCTTTTGTGTTGACAATCAGTAGCATCCATACTACCAGTCACCTCAGACAAACTTAATCCAACCCTCCCCAAAAATGGTCAAACAAAAGATGGAAAACAGGAGCTTTCAAGACAGGTTGGAGGCAGAAGGCTAATGTGTGTTTTATTTTAAATTTAATTTCTCATGTTATATGTCATGTTATATATGTATATAAATATAATATAAATATAAACGCATCAAAAACAAAAGGGACCTTCGTCCTGTTTCACAGGCTCGGTCCCTAATTAAGCTTTGCTTGTTCCAGATTCAATGTTTACGCAAAACTAAAATCTGTTTCCATATGAAAAGGTTCAACATTATATATCTGGAGAGAAGGGAAAACATGCTCAATTGCAGTAAATTTTTCAATAAAGATTGATTTTGGCCCGCGACCTTGTCCCAGTTTTTAATTTTGGCCCACTGTGAATTTGAGTTTGACACCCCTGGGTTAGGGCATCATGCTCAAGGGAGCCTACAGGTAGACTGCGGGCCGTGGGGTTCAAACTCAGAGTGATTCGGCTGGCAGTCAAACACCCAAACCACTAGACTCCCCTTCCCCTTTGCACAATCTTTTGCTGATTTCATATCTCTGTCTTCTGATTCACACACATGCATCAGAAGAAACCCCTACACACCTCTCTGGCCTCGAGAGACGTGGCGGCTGAGAGGCAGAGGAAACAGGCAGCTCTGACGGCCAGAAATCTGTCAGTTCAGTGCTGGGGTCAGCCACGGCTTTAAACCAGATGCCAGCCAATCGATGCTCCGCCGCTGCTGCTAGAGATGAGCGGCTGTAGTGTTTGGCTACGGCTGACTGTGTGAGTGGGGGCTCTGGCCAGAGCAGGGGAAAATACTTGCACGCTCTCTGCCCCTTCAGTCTGGAATGCCCGGACAAAGTAATACCAGACAGGTGAAAGATCTCGCTTCATTGATGAAGAACGTTGAGGCCTTTCCTTTCTAACCGCTTTACGATGATAATTCATGGTATTGTTGTCATTTTGTTGTGTATCACAGATCCTGTAGAACATCTGCTGCCTATCGTGGGCAGGACAAATAAATGATTCATCTTTTGAAGACTAAGATCAAAGGCGCGTGCACACATGCACGCACGCTCACGCACGCACGCACACTCGTGCACATCGCAACCTGTTTGTTGGGCAGCAGAGAGCAAGACCTGACTCACACGCCACACAACAAAGGGACTCGGCCGGGGTCTTCACAGCCAATCAAATAACACACACCGACCTCAGATGTCTGCGCCTACTGGCCCCAACACAACCTTTACATCACCAACTCGCCTCACATCCCCGCTGCATGCTGGGATACTCTGCACTCGGATGGCGTGAGGAGAGTGGAGGCAGGGGGTAGGGTAGGTCACTGTCAAACAAAAGAACTGCATCTACCTTGTTAACTGGATATGGTTTAACAACCTCATCATGTGACCGCTGTGAATCCGGCTGAGTGGCGGCTCAGTGCTGCCACGCTCTGACGGAGGAGTGGTAACCGCTTAGGACCAGCTCTTACAACGCTGTGGTGGACGTAGGAGTCCATGTGATGTCACGGGGCATTGAGATCTGTGTAGAAAATCATCTGCTTCTGGCCACATGAGTTTTTGCTTGGATTACACCGGCTTACATCATGACCACATTATTCACTCTGCTGGATGAAGAGGCATTGCCACTGGGATAAATACGCCTACATTTTTCATACAAAATAAATGTGTCCCTGTGATTGGCAGATATTCTTCAACATTTAAATGGACATTATGGCACAGAAATGGGCGCCTCTACACACACACAGCTCAAGATCACCGAGCATCAAGGACTGACGCCGTGCAGCCACGCGGACATCAAGGTCAACAAAGTGCTCCTCAACAAATCTGCAGCACCCTGTTGACGCCATGTTAAACACATGAACACTGGCTCAATCCGTCCTAGCAGGACATCTGTCCTTCATCACGCCAGGGCCTGAGAGCAGCCAGGAATACCTCTGAGTCAGAGAGAGTGAGGAGGTTCCTACCCAGCCAATCAGACGACTCGCCTATTGGGGCCTCAGCCTCTTACGCTCCGCATACACCTGCAGTAATAACATCAATACACGGCCGCGGCGCGAGCGACCTGGGGGGTGTACTACGAACCTCGATTAACATACCCAGGCTTAGTTTGGATAACCTGGATCGACAAATACGAAAGTCGCAATCAGAGTTAAACGGTACCACGAAGCTCACTTACGATTTGATTTGTCGAGCCAGGTTTTCCGCTTTAGTTTTGATTAGTTTTGATGCGCGTTCCTGTAAAAGAGGCGTAACCCAACGTTATTCACCATGGCGCAATGGATCCGACGGAGCGAAAAGGGGGAAGCGGGCTATGTACTTCACTCAGGAGGAGCAAGGAGTCGTTATGAACTCATACGAGGAGTTTAAAAAGAAAAAAACGGCAAGGGGCAATTGCCCATAATAAGACTAGGGAGGTGTGCTGGCAAAAAATAACAGATTCTGTGCGTAGCCTAAGTGAAAAGATTCTGCATAGCCTAATTGTCTAAAAATAACTATGCCAAATGCAGAATTGTTCGCCATTAATCAGAATCAGAAATAAGTTTATTGCCAAGTTGGTTTGCACCTACAAGGAATTTGACTTGGTGCAATTGGTGCAAGAGAAAAACAGTAGTAATTTGTAATTTATAATAACAATAGTAATTTATAAGTAAAATAACTATAAATATATACAATGTACAATATATACGGAGCAACAGTGCATGCAAATTACTTGTCAGAGGTGGGATTCAAACCCACGCCTCCAGGGGTGACTGCGACGGGAACGCAGCGCCCTAGACCGCTGTTCCATCCTTACATTTTGAAGAAATTGTGCATATGATTGTAAAATGCAAAAGCAACCTGATTTATTCTGTTATTTAGGGAATTAATTTAAAATACATCCTATCTGTAAAAAAGTATTGCATGTGCCAGAAGGTAGTGACGGTGGTGTGGTGGATTATGTGAACTGCACACCAGCGACCGGTGTTCATATCTTGCCTGTCCATCATCATGCCTTTTACCCCATCTAGATTGGGTGTTAGCACGACCGTCCTAAATAAGCACAAAAAAGAGTATTTTATTTTATTCTATTCAATAAAAAAATATATATATTTAATGTGGTAAGTTATAAGCAATAATTTCAGGTGAATGTAGCCTATGATTTTCAATAGGATAGGCTCTAACCTTTCATCTGATGTTGATTACCTGTAGCAAATAAGAAAAAAAAAACTCAGCGAAACACCCTGACTAGGAGGCGGCGCCAGCTTTAAGTAGCCAATCTAATCGGAAAGTTAGCTGAAAACCTCCTCCCGACCAGGTTTGGTTACGAGCATAAGTTACCATGGTGATACAGCTCCGCTAAAAGAGAGCGACTTTCGTATGACAGGCTTTGAGCTTTGAGCTCAACATACCTCGCTAACCCACTAATCGAGGTTCGTAGTACACCCCCCTGGTGAACAGACTCTAATGGCAAAACATTATGAACCTTGGCACGCTGCTGGAGCAAGCTGTACCCACTTAGCTCTAAACCAACGGAGCTCCTCAGCCGACACACTGGGGGGTCGACGGTGGCTCATTCCGTGGTTCTCGGGCTCATGCTAACACCTAGCCTGTGGCAAGCAGGTAACATGCTGGTAAGCCAGTCGCATGCAAGGCGTTCAAGCCTTGATTGAATTGATTGTGCGGGTTTGGATTGTTGTTCTCCCTCATTCTGAAAGAATACCGGAGCAAATGAAGGGCTTATTAGAGGAGTTAACAGCCCGTCTGCAGGGAGCCCGGCTGGGATGTTGATTGCAGTCGTCCTGTGTGTGTTAGTGAGTGAGTGAGTGTGACTGTGTGTGTTTGTTCGCATGAGTGTGTTCGGCACGAAAGTGAGAGAAAGGCCGATACATAGAGCAGGACGGAAACAAAGTGTATGTGTGTGTCAGAGTGGACGAGAGAACGAGTGTGTGAGAGAGAGAGAGAGAGAGAGAGAGAGAGAGAGAGAGAGAGAGAGAGAGAGAGAGAGAGAGAGAGAGAGAAAGAGATAAAAGAGGGAGAGGGGTGGACAGACAATGACAGCTGGATAGGAACAAAGTGGGAGTTTTCTCCTCCCTGACGACTGTACCTTCTCCTGGTGGTGAACCAGACCAGCTCCAGTAGGATGATGAGCATTAGCAGGAGTGTAAAACACCAACAGAACTCTGGCAGGCGGAAAAGGACTGTCACCGGAATAGTTACAAAGGCCCTGGAATTACCCCAGGATGAAAGTAATAAATGGGCAGAATCATAATAACGGTATAATGAGCGGAAGGGAACAAAGGAAGTATTTGGCATCAAACGCAGTGTACTGACTCATGAGAATAACAAAGGCTTTAATTAGTCCACGTGTTCGCCTGACTCCAAGGGAGCCCTCTAGGGGGACATGTCTGGGTCCCCCTAGAGGGAGAACAGAGATGATGCACACCTCCATGTGGCCGTTGTTGTGTGGAGTTCAACGCTATATTTCCCTGTTCATGCTACTGCTAGCACAGTGACTGCAAGTGGTGTAGCTTCTACACCTCAATATGTATCATGCTACTGCTAGCATGACTACTGCTAGTGGTGTAGCTGCTAGAGGTTGCTATGTATCATGCTATTGCTAGCATGACTACTGTTAGTGGTGTAGCTGCTCGGAGTCCCTATGCATCATGCAACTGCTAGCAGGACTACTGCTAGTGGTGTAGCTGCTACACTTCACTATGTATCATGCTATTGCTAGGAAGACTACTGTTCGAGGGCTAGCCTTAAGGGATGGCTGTAATCTACTAAATATTGCTTGGACTACAAATGTTATTCAGCCTTGTTTTCGAGCCAAAACAAAAAGTGTCTAACTTAAAAGCATCTTCTTAAAGGGATATTCCGCCATTTTTGGAAATAAGCTCATTTTCCACCTTCTCTCGAGCAAAACAATCGATCTTTACCCTTTTCCCGTTCATCCAGCCGTTCTGTGAGTCTGGGGGTACAACTTTTAGCTGTAGCTTAGCATAGATCATTGAATCGGATTAGACCATTAGCATCTCGCCCGCTTAAAAGTGACTACGATTTCCGGAATTTTTCCATTTAAAACTTGTCTCTTCTCAAGTTTGAAAGTTCAATAAGACCAACGGAAAATGAAACGTGGCGATTGTCTAGGCTGATTTTACCCGGAACTATATTCTCTTTCTGGCGTAATAATCAAGGAAAGTTGCAAAGGTACCATGGGCGCAGTGATATGACGCGCCTCAAAGTATAGTCCCGGTAATCACGTTGGTTGTATTGCCGGAAGAAGCCTACAGGGACTATTGAGGCGCTGCGTCATATCACTACGCCCATGGTACCTTTGCAACTTTCCTTGATTATTACGCCAGAAAGAGAATATAGTTCCGGGTAAAATCAGCCTAGAAAATCGCCACGTTTCATTTTCCGTTGGTCTTATTGCACTTTCAAACTTGAGAAGAGACAAGTTTTAAATGGAAAAATTCCGGAAATCGTAGTCACTTTTAAGCGGGCGAGATGCTAATGGTCTAATCCGATTCAATGATCTATGCTAAGCTACAGCTAAAAGTTGTACCCCCAGACTCACAGAACGGCTGGATGAACGGGAAAAGGGTAAAGATCGATTGTTTTGCTCGAGGGAAGGTGGAAAATGAGCTTATTTCCAAAAATGGCGGAATATCCCTTTAATAACTTTAAAATAGTACTAAATAGTATAATTATGACTCCTACAGGAAGTTCTACTGATCTTTAGGGGTGACCTGGAATCTTCCACTATTCAAATATTCGCTTCCAGAAGGAAAGCCTAAAAATTGTATTTTGTGGGGCAGGGGAATTGACTCTTCGTCTTCTGTGCACAATTTGCGGTTATGTTTTGCTTTCAATAGATGTCCTTATTGTTTGTTTGATAATCCCTTTGGGTATTGGCAGTGGCACAATCCACTATCCATTCCAATCATTTTCTTTTCGAAGTTAGCACATTCCAGGCTCTTAATCAAGTAGGTTACACAATGTCAGGAAAGGAAAACTTCTAAAGTTTGGCAGCGTTTTGAAACCATTACAGATGATCCAAATAAAGTCAAAAGCAAACTGTGTCAACAGCAGATGTCATATCCCACCACTCCCACTGGTGGAAGTGAATCTCTGCGTCTGTACTTGGCAGTGCATTTTAACTCTTCTGCCAAATTGAATGGTGCCGCATTTGTTCTATAGGTTGAAAAGCATCATTCACATTAATTTAGCATTCTTAATCAGTCAAAGCACTTTGACAGTCTCTTTAATGTAGGGGGGTTCACCTATAGGCACCTGTGGGAAACTCTGATGAGCTAACACGCAAAAGTCACAAAAATGTGGCAATCATTGAGCCACATATGTGTATATTATATTATTAATAATATATACAAAGGTATTCATATTCATTCATTCATTCATTCATTCATTCATTCATTCATATGATTGAAGAATCAGGACCTGCCGGCTTTATTTTTGATCATTCTCAGTAGTTACATACAGGAACAAGATCTGTCCTCTGCATCTGACCCATCCATACATGGGAGCAGTGGGCAGTCACATACAGTGCCCGGGGAGCAACTTCTGGTTCAGGGTCTTGCTCAAGGACACCTCAACATGTGGACAGGGGGAGGAGGGGATCAAACCGCCAACCTTGCGATTAATGGACGACCAACTCTATCCACTGAGCTACCGGCCAACCGAATAAGATTTGACCATGATGAAACTTAGTAGAGGACATCCCTCCTGCCGTTTACTCTTTTGCCTTTCAGATGCTTCCACAAAGGTGAGTAACGATCAATCCATTCCTGCATGTGAGGCTTACTCAACATTGGCTGGTACCACAAGCAGAGGGCGGAATCAATCCCAGCCTCACCGACACAGAACCAGAAGCCTGGGTGTAGGGAGCCATGGCGTGGAGACCCACAGCAGACCTAAGGCGTCTCTTCGATAGTCAGACGATAGTTAGATGATAGTTAGATGATAGTCAGACGATAGTTAGATGATAGTCAGACGATAGTTAGATGATAGTTAGACGATAGTTAGATGATAGTTAGACGATAGTCAGACGATAGTTAGATGATAGTTAGACGATAGTTAGATGATAGTTAGACGATAGTTAGACTATAGTTAGATGATAGGTAGACTATAGTTAGACGACAATTAGATGACAGTTAGACGAGAGTTAGACTATAGATAGATGATAGTTAGACAATAGTTAGACTGTAGATAGATGATAGGTAGACGATAGTTAGACTATAGTTAGACTATAGTTAGATGATAGTTAGACTAGTTAAACGATAGTTTGACTGTAGATAGACAATAGTTAGACGATAGTTAGACAATATTTACACGCCAGTTAGATGATAGTTAGACTATAGTTAGAGAGTAGTTAGACGATAGTTAGACAATAGTTAGATGATACTTAGACGATAGATAATAGTTAGACAATAGTTAACCGATAGTTAGACAATAGTTACACGATAGTTGGAGGATAGTTATACTATAGTTAGATAGTAGTTAGACGATAGTTAGATGATAGTTAGACTACAGTTAGACGA
>JAXIVH010000024.1:3270888-3275888 GCA_036785325.1 Urophycis tenuis | reverse complement strand
AGTCTAGTATCACACTAAAACTAGTTTTCCTCTCTCTGACATTTCAAACCTCTTATTTTGATCATTTTGAGGGTATATCTTCTCATTGTAATTACATTAAATAATAAAACTTGGTATCACAATGAGCAGACATCTTCATTTCATTATGATTCATTTCCATTAAAAGACAGTAAACGATGTTATTGAATTTACTATCCAGCCCTTAAAGACTCTATATGTCTTACAGCTATTGAGATGGGGCCAATGGGGTTTTATCTGCAGTCTGATTAACCTCAATCAATACTGATCACTGCACATGTTGAGTGGTAGAATGGAGTAAGCCTGAACTCAGGCTTTAACCTGGTAATCTTTGTATGAATGCGTAAAGATTAGCTGCATAGAGTCTTCAGGCAATTATCCCTAATTACCTTGTATCTATATGCATTACAGTAATACAAAGGTAAGTAGGGGTTAGACGGTGAATACAGGGATAGGAAATTAAGAAGCATGTAGGGGTTAGACAGTATATACTTAGATGGGTCATTAAGGAGCAGGTAGGGGTTAGACAGTAAATACACAGATCATTCATTAAGAAGCAGGTAGGTTTGGACAGTGACTACACTGATCGTTCATTAAGAAGCAGGTTGGGGTTGGACAGTGAATACACTGATTGTTCATTAAGAAGCAGGTGGGGGTTGGACATTAGTGTTTTGAAATACTGATGTTTCTCCAATATGATGAGAAACACCTCTTCTATCAAGGAGTTTGCAGTCATCTAGTGGCACTGCAGGTGATGTTTATGCTAGGGAAGAGTGTCTTATCAATGGGACTCCACTCAGACTACTTATAGTCTTCTAGTCTTAATCTTGTTGTGGAGGTGGAACAGAATGCCAGGTTCACTGAAAAGAGAAAAGTTGTGAAACAAGTTGCTGCTTTCTGTCTACCGAGCCTGTGTAGAATGACGGTGGGATTCAACTCAATGTGCCAGTTGATACTTAAATAAATGCCCTCTTTATAAATGTACCTACAAGCCTGGTGCGTGCTGAGTGAAAGGGCCAAATTCAATCCAACAGTTCACTCCAAATTCAAACTTCTGCAAGGTTCTTTTCCCTGCAGACATTTCCTCTGGGTGTTGCTGGTTCATGGCCAACTACAAAAGTTCCAGGGTGGCTGCCAACATTTAAATAATGCATTCAATGTCGGTGTGGTGGAGACAGAGGCTGTTAGACATGACTTGTCGGTCAATTTGCCCCAAGTAAATAAAAGGTTAAGACAAAGTGGTACTTTTCCCCAAGACTCGATTCAAAACCAGTCTATTGGAGGTATTTGTCAAACTAAGGGTCTTGGAATTGAGAGCCTACTCTCAGAACCCAGAGAGATGCAGGTATAGAAAACACAAAGAAACCGCTTTGACTTCCAATCCCTATTGAGCCCAAACAAGGTTTTTCTCTGAGCCCTAAAACAAACCATTGGAAGCCGTTTTAAAATATAAAGGCCTTGTGGAGTGGCATCAGGACAACAGATGCTTTCTGCGGCCCTTAATGGATGCTGCTGCGTGGCTGGATGTGTCTCAGAGGGCTGGCTCTGGTCTAACCTAGCGATTCGTTCATGCTTAGCAGCAGGGATAGCGGTGGCGGTGATGGAGCCTCCCACCAGGCCGTGGTTAAGGAGCTGAATAAACACACCGGCTCACTGCGTACGTGGATGGAGAGGGACAGAGAGAGGGTGGATGAAGGGATGAAGGTCTCCTGTATACCACCAACGACGTCGCCTAATGAGTCATTTTTAGGGCTGAAGTCTGTCCTGCTAGTTATGTTAGGTTATTGATTGTCACTTTGATATTTATTTGTATTTTTGGGGGGTAGAGGAGAGGGGCATATTTTTTTTGAGTTATTTTTATATATGTTAAGTATGCATATATATATATTAAGTATGTATGATTGTAGTATGGATATATTTTGAATGTCAAATAGGAAACTAAGGCAAACATATGTTCAAGTCAATAAAGTCCTTCTCACAGCTTTATTTGCTTGAGGAGAAGGAGGCGCAGGAAGAAGAGGGCAAGAGTGAGGATGAAGACGAGGGACTAACCATTCTGCACCAGTGTGAAGGAGGGATGCGTGATGGAGTTGTGGTTGCGTAGAGGTGTCTCATGTCTTATGTATTCAACCGCTACTTAAAGATTATAAATAGATTATTCACATCAAAGTCATTAAAATTCCAGTGGTGAGCCTCCCCTCCAAAACTCCTTATACAATGTTAAATAATGCTAGCAGTGGCAGTGGATGGGGGAGGGGGTTACCGTTGCTAATGCATTTGGAATCATTTCCATTTTGATGTGAAGTGAAGGGGCTGTAGCCCATCCATTGTAAACTGGGTTCCAACGGTAGCCAAACAGTGAAACAACCTGCATACAGACCGCCACACTGCCTCTGTGTACGATTGGCTTAAATCAGTGGTCATGATGTCATGTGACGTATGACGTCATCAGGCCGAACCGGGAGTCGACCGATCAGAAACGGCTGTCAAAACATCCTTTGGATGGGTGTGTCTCGGTGGAAAGGATGTTTCTTAGTTTATAGAATGGGAAAGCACGTTGGCAGTCGTGCATCTGTTGATGATAAACATCATGTTCCAATAAAGAAGGAAAAAGACCAAAGCCATTGTGTGTTCTAGAGGGGACTCGGCAGAACGGTGTGTATACCCATGAGCTGTGGGTTAGCTTCACACCCGTATGGTTTCTTACAATGGAAATGTGGGCGGCGTGTTGGTTGGAGCTGACTAGCATTGTCTAATGAAGCACCGAGCAGCAGACTGAATGGGACCGGGACAGCTTGTCAGGCTCTGCAAATTACACTGGAGTCATTTAAACAGTCAAACCGTGAATTTAATTTCTCCCTTCACTCACCAAAATCTACCCCGCCAGTTGATTTAGAGTTTTTACGATGTTATTCATTTGTTATCTTCTGCTGCGACTCCCTAATCTTCCATCTGGGATTAATAGAGTACATGTAATGTTATTGTTTTTATGGAATACTTAATTATTATTAATGATTGTCGCAATCTTTACGGCTCAATTCAGGCAAAAAAAAAAAAAAAGACTACAACTTTTATCAACTTGTAGAGGTTTTAAGTCCAAAATGAGCTCAGCAGCCAGTGGCTGTTCTGCCCACAGAAACAGAAACAGGCTTAGGGGCGTGAGGGACGGGGGTGGCAAGGGGATGCTGTCATGCTCTCTGAAGGATTTGTTCTCAATTCAAAAGGAGGGACCCCGTGGTCCTGCCACTGCTGCTGGTGCATGTGGTGCGCACCCCCACTGAGGAGAAGCTTCTAGACGCTGCCACTCACGGTCACACTGGTCCTGGTCGGCCGTGGGCATGAGTCAGCTAGCGATCATTCAGCTTCCTTTCTGGTGCTGAAGGCGAGCGGGTCGGGGGAACTGAATGTGGGGGGGTTCAGGGTCCATGGCAGCCCAGTGTGTGTGTGTGGGTCTGAGGGTCCATGGCAGCCCAGTGTGTGTGTGTGTGGGGGGGTGTGAGGGTCCATGGCAGCCCAGTGTGTGTGTGTGTGGGGGTGTGAGGGTCCATGGCAGCCCAGTGTGTGTGGGGGTGTGAGGGTCCATGGCAGCCCAGTGTGTGTGTGTGTGGGGGGGTGTGAGGGTCCATGGCAGCCCAGTGTGTGTGTGTGGGGGGGTGTGAGGGTCCATGGCAGCCCAGTGTGTGTGGGGGTGTGAGGGTCCATGGCAGCCCAGTGTGTGTGGGGGTGTGAGGGTCCATGGCAGCCCAGTGTGTGTGTGTGGGGGTGTGAGGGTCCATGGCAGCCCAGTGTGTGTGGGTGTGAGGGTCCATGGCAGCCCATTGTGTGTGTGGGGGGGTGTCAGGGTCCATGGCAGCCCAGTGTGTGTGTGTGGGGGTTTGAGGGTCCATGGCAGCCCAGTGTGTGTTTGGGGGTGTGAGGGTCCATGGCAGCCCAGTGTGTGTTTGGGGGTGTGAGGGTCCATGGCAGCCCAGTGTGTGTTTGGGGGTGTCAGGGTCCATGGCAGCCCAGTGTGTGTGTGTGGGGGTTTGAGGGTCCATGGCAGCCCAGTGTGTGTTTGGGGGTGTGAGGGTCCATGGCAGCCCAGTGTGTGTGTGGGGGTGTGAGGGTCCATGGCAGCCCAGTGTGTGTTTGGGGGTGTGAGGGTCCATGGCAGCCCAGTGTGTGTTTGGGGGTGTGAGGGTCCATGGCAGCCCAGTGTGTGTGTGGGGGTGTGAGGGTCCATGGCAGCCCAGTGTGTGTTTGGGGGTGTGAGGGTCCATGGCAGCCCAGTGTGTGTTTGGGGGTGTGAGGGTCCATGGCAGCCCAGTGTGTGTTTGGGTGTGTGAGGGTCCATGGCAGCCCAGTGTGTGTGTGTGGGGGTGTGAGGGTCCATGGCAGCCCAGTGTGTGTGTGGGGGTGTGAGGGTCCATGGCAGCCCAGTGTGTGTTTGGGGGTGTGAGGGTCCATGGCAGCCCAGTGTGTGTTTGGGGGTTCAGGGTCCATGGCAGCCCAGTGTGTGTATGGGGGATCAGGGTCCATGGCAGCGGGTGTGAGGGTCCATGGCAGCCCAGTGTGTGTGTGGGGGTGTGAGGGTCCATGGCAGCCCAGTGTGTGTTTGGGGGTGTGAGGGTCCATGGCAGCCCAGTGTGTGTTTGGGTGTGTGAGGGTCCATGGCAGCCCAGTGTGTGTGTGTGGGGGTGTGAGGGTCCATGGCAGCCCAGTGTGTGTGTGGGGGTGTGAGGGTCCATGGCAGCCCAGTGTGTGTTTGGGGGTGTGAGGGTCCATGGCAGCCCAGTGTGTGTTTGGGGGTGTGAGGGTCCATGGCAGCCCAGTGTATGTTTAGGGGTGTGAGGGTCCATGGCAGCCCAGTGTGTGTTTGGGGGTGTCAGGCGTACGGAGTACACACCCGCGCGCTCAGTGGTTCTCTCACAGTCCCTGATCAGAATCCACACCACAACTTAAAGTACTTGGTACATTCATAATGCATAACCCAGTGGTGGCCA
>JAXIVH010000024.1:3263388-3268388 GCA_036785325.1 Urophycis tenuis | reverse complement strand
GAGCTCGCCGAGGCGCCCACGACCCCGACAACTTTCTCAGGCTTCACGAACACCGGCGGCTCGCCGTTGGTGCAGCGTACGTCCGACGTGTCTTTCTGAATGAGCGCCTGCACGAAAGTCAACGACTGCTCCAGCGCGTACGTGTCCCGGGAACAGGTGTCCAGCACACGGGCCCCCAGCGATATGTTGGGCAGCAGCTCGTCGTCCCCGTTGATCTGGTCCAGCGCGTACATCATCGCCTCCAGTCGGTGGATGCCGTTCTCCTTTTTGATGTCCCCGCACGGAACCCCCGGGACCCCCCGCGCGTGGACGGGGAAGAGCCCCCCCAGCGTCACGTCGCCCTCCACCCGGATGGAATGTGGCGCGTAAATCTCCTGGGAGCCTGCGAGGTCCAGGAAGGCTTGGACAAGCCATAAAAGCCGGAACGTGAGGCAGGGTTTGAGCTGCGCCATGGTGTCTCTCCAAACCGAACCTCCGCTAGATAGTGTCGAGAACGCAGGGAAAGGGAACCTTTGACCAGGCACTTTCTCTATTTAGAACAATTTTGGAAATCCGAAGTCCCGCATTGTCCAAGTCAAGTGCAAGAGACTATCCGGTTCAGACGCATGGTCCATACGGTTTCCACAGAGAGCGAGGTGGAGAGAAACGCTCCGCACACCGCGACGAGCCGAGTGTGGTTCTCCGACGCGCTGTCCGCTTCAAGTCTGCGCGGGCTGCCCACGGCCACGGCCGCTTGTTGCTCAAGCATCAATTCCACCAAAGATATAGAATGAACACGAAGAGCGAGAGAGAGAGAGCGAGAGAGAGATACAGAGAGAGAAGAGACAGTGTGTGTGTGTGTGTGTGTGTGTGTGTGTGTGTGTGTGTGTGTGTGTGTGTGTGTGTGTGTGAGAGAGAGCGTGCGTGCGTGTGTGCGTGCGTGCGCGTGTGTGTGTGTGTGTGTGTGTGTGTGTGTGTGTGTGTGTGTGTGTGTGTGTGTGTGTGTGTGTGTGTGTTCAAAAAATGATCAAGTCGACCGTATAGTTTGACCAAAATAAATTCTCCAGAGTCCGGACGGGAACGTCGGTCGGTGTGTGTTCACGGGAGCGGTCCGTTAACTTGTGTATTCCACAGTGGTAATCCGCCAGTGGAGATGTGATTCACGCAAAAGCCCCCGCTCCACGCTGATGTCATGCTTGACCAACAGAAACTAACCCCCCTTCGCTCTACAGGCAGCCAAAAAGAATATCCTTTCTCTCGCAGCCTGTTGGACCAAAATACCCCAAACACCTCTACTGACTGCAGACTTCTTCAACTAAATACGACAGCCAGAAGGGGAAAAGGCAGAGCCCGGCCGGACGCGTATTTGGTCACCGATTCATCCCGAACGTGTGCGCACGTCTGAGGAGGACGGAGCGCAGCGCAGAGTGAAGGCAGCCTGTCCGTGACGTGGCTCGGGCTCCGCGCGGAATGCCTCCCTAACTTCTCCGGGGTTCACCTGGCTGAAGACGAGAGACCACCTCTCGGAAGCTATTAATCTCGGACATGTCCGAATAGATGGTTCCTCAACGAGTGGAGAGTGACTTTCCTCTGCTCCATGAAATGGGAACATCACCGATGAAATGGGAACATCACTGATATCCCGCCTCTCTCTCTCTCTCTCTCTCTCTCTCTCTCTCTCTCTCTCTCTCTCTCTCTCTCTCTCTCTCTCTCTCTCTCTCTCTCTCTTCCCTTTCACTCACTATCCCTCACACTCATCCTCAACATCTCTCTCTCTCTCTCTCTCTCTCTCTCTCTCTCTCTCTCTCACACGCACACCCACACGATCGCGCTGTTAGAATCCCAATGTCTCGGTTTAAAATAAATAAATGGATCGGAGATACGCAGAACGCGTAGCTCCGTAGCTTTCTTTATAGGCTACTGTATTCATTTGTAGAAACAGAATGGGTGATGAGAAACAGAACACAGCCGTAGCGTGAATATTTAAATCTGAATGAATTAAGATGCCATTAAATAATGCAAAACCCAAAATAAAACACAACAGGTTGATAGATGTCAACACAGTGTGTGTGTGTGTGTGTGTGTGTGTGTGTGTGTTGTGTGTGTGTGTGGTGTGTGTGTGTGTGTGTGTGTGCGTGCGTGCGTGTGTGTGTGCGTGCGAGCGCGCCTGTGCGCCTCACGCCGCACGTGTGTGTTTATGTGTGTGTGCATGCATGCATGCGTGTGTGTTATGTAAGTACAAATGTGGCGGCACCTGAAGGAGCCCCTTGGTCCCCCCCCCCCCCCCCCCCCCCCCATAAATACACCACCCTGTACCCCCTCAGGCCCAGCAGGATGCAGGGTCCCCACCCACACAATCAGACCCCTTGATTTCACGGCACACCTCTTTGAGCCATCGAATCAGTGACATCAGAGTCCTCCTGATTGGTTAGGGTGCCAATCAGGAGAGACAATACTGCGTGGGATATCTGCATGTTGTGTGAGCGTGTTGCGGGTTAACTCTAACCAGTTCACCAACACAATTATCTGCAAAAAACAAGCAGACATCTAACACGCTAACATTTCTGAAATGATTTGAAGTTCTCAGTGCGTCATGCAGAAGTACCTACGGCGGTCAGAATCCAGTGACACGACGCACAGTGCTTTTCAGGGTGTGGGCGGTGTCTCAAATAAGACCACAGGAAGAAGAATTGGGCGATTATACTTCAAAATAAAAAAAAATAAAAAAACGAGGAAACTACTAAAAAATACCAAACAGTGTTCTGGAAAAAAAAAAAACAACCCAAACACATATTTCCCCTCGGAGTGAGGAAAGACCGTGCATGGATTCCAAGTGAAATTGACATGTCTAGTAATACACAGAGACAGAAGTGAGACCAGCAGGTTCATGGAAGTGGGTTAATAAATAATGAACCCCATACTGTAAATCAGTTTATCGGCAGTGCGGTCTTATAAATACACGCGGCAGCTCGCGGGAGACGTGTCCCTGCCGGCAGAGCACTGTTAAACACATTACGTCTGAGAGATCTTATGGACACCACGTTTATATTTGCGCTGCTCCCCACTGAGTGAAATCAATTTTTTAACAAATGTCGTTTGTGTAATCCTGTAACCTCGCTGCTGACCACACAGCTCTCTGTGCCGAGGGGGCTCCCAGCAGGGGGCGGGACGTCACGCACAACGACAGCCGCAGCACAACGAACAAATGTGCCGCTCTCCTGGATAATTGCTTGGTGCTTTCAGGCCTCTGGTAGGAGTCCTTCTCTAACGGCGGTGTGTCAACGTGAAGTATAATTACGCCTAACTTTGGATCAGTCGCTCCCCTTGCTCCCTCTGTGTCCAAACCACAGCTCATCAATGGCAACTTCTCTTTATTTGTAACCACGAAAGGTCACGGAAGACGCTGGAACCCAGGAGAGAGTCGGTGGCTTCCATCAAGCCCCATAAATGAAACGTATATGGGTATAGATAGATAAATAGCCGCTTTCAACATGGTTTGACGTGCGGCTCTGGGTCTCAGTGGGGTCTGGCTGGCGTTTTGGGTTGTTAGAATACAAAATATGTGATCAATCAACACCTCCACATCCGGAGGCACTGAGGAGGTGCAGGCAGGAGGAAGCGTATGAAGAGGTTGAAGTGCAGGGAAAGGAGGAGGAGAACGAAGAGGAGGAGGGAGATGATGATGAGGAGGAGGAGGAGGTGAATGTAGAGTAGGAGGAGGCGAGAGGAGAAGAGGAGAGACAGAGGAGGCAGGAGAGAAGGAGGAGTGTCTGTCTCTGGTCTCCTGGAGACCAGCCATGTGCCGCAAGCTGCCCAGGCTGTTTATCTCCTACTGGGGCAGATGCTCCAGGAAAGGTGTGTGTGTGTGTGTGTGTGTGTGTGTGTGTGTGTGTGTGTGTGTGTGTGTGTGTGTGTGTGTGTGTGTGTCTGTGTGTCTGTGTGTGTGTGTGTGTGTGTGTGTGTCTGTGTGTGTGTGTGTGTGTGTCTGTGTGTGTGTGTGTGTGTGTGTGTGTGTGTGTGTGTGTGTGTGTGTCTGTGTGTGTGTGTGTGTGTGTGTGTGTGTGTGTGTGTGTGTGTGTGTGTGTCGATGCTGCAGTTGTTGTTGTCGTGGTTACCGGTTGATTTGTTCATTAGATGCTGGGAGGCTGAGGTCCCCGGACACGGGGGTAAGGTGCTGCGATGCTCTCGCCCCGGAGAGTTGGTCGTGGCTCTTCTTCCCTGTTGTTCCAAACGATTTTATTTATGACTGATCGATGGTCTAAGTGCGCGCGTGTGTGTGTGTTGGCTTTGTGGTCCTGGCGTGGAGCCCATCTGTTAGAGAGAGAAGGGATCTTGGGCCAAACGTTCCTCATCTAATTGAGGAGCCATTAAAGGCAGCGATAAGAGAGCCCCTCTGGTCGCAACGCAGGTCTGTTAGGGTCTGGCCAATCACTGGCCTGGACCAGACACACTCAGCAGCTTCCTGTCTGTTTTACTTTGTGTTGTGTGTGTGTGTGTGTGTGTGAGAGAGAGAGAGAGTGAATGACTGCACGCATGCGTGCATGTGCTAAATACATACGTACATGATCCCTTTTCTATGTAAGCTAGTTCATTCACCATAGAAGACCACACAGAGCAAGTATCAGGACCACAGTGCACTCCTCAAACACCCCACTAGTGCACAGTGTTACCGCTCCTCAAACACCCCACTAGTGCACAGTGTTACCGCTCCTCAAACACCCCACTAGTGCACAGGTGTTACCGCTCCTCAAACACCCCACTAGTGCACAGTGTTACCACTCCTCAAACACCCCACTAGTGCACAGTGTTACCACTCCTCAAACACCCCACTAGTGCACAGTGTTACCGCTCCCTCAAACACCCCACTAGTGCACAGTGTTACCGCTCCTCAAACACCCCACTAGTGCAGTGTTACCGCTCCTCAAACACCCCACTAGTGCACAGTGTTACCACTCCTCAAACACCCCACTAGTGCACAGTGTTACCACTCCTCAAACACCCCACTAGTGCAGTGTTTACCG
>JAXIVH010000024.1:3251315-3263188 GCA_036785325.1 Urophycis tenuis | reverse complement strand
ATCTCGGATCCAAACGTCTGAAAAACAAAATCTGTCCCACCTACCGAACCGACTTCCACGCCCCCAGTGTCCCCCCCCCCCCCGACCCAAAACCGTCAGACAGAACCCAGCAGAACCCAACAGAACCCAACAGAACGGTCATTTCTGCTGTGAAATATACACTCGACACCGCATCGATGCGCATCCCCCTAACGACAACCAGTCGACAAACCTACTGGTATCGTGACCCGCTAATTGATAATCAGTCCGGGTTTCTCTGCCGCAGAGCAAGCCTGGTGTTTCCTCCTCCTTCCTGTCGTCTACTCGTCGAGAAGAGAGCGCCTGTCAGAGGCACGAGACGCCAACCGCCTTCTGAACCGCACGCGCCGGTTCTACCACCGCGTGCACCACTTCAGAAGCACGCGCACCACAGCTACACATACCGGAGCACCCTGGGAGACATTGTGCTAACAACACTAATGCTAAGCAGAGGAGACCTTGACATGTGTCAGCGCTTTCCCTCGACCTGGAGGAAACACATTTCTCCTTTATGTCTTCAGGGGACTTACCCTGCCTCTCTCCTCTACAACTTTCCTTCCATGTGCAGAAAACCCTTGTGTCTTCACGTCCGGAGGAGGTGCTGGCCTACCTCTACCTCCTGAAGCTTCCCTTGTGCTGTTTTCACCTCACTTCTTCATCCGTCTCTCTCACTCTTTTTTCACTTTGTGAAGTGACTTTGTTTTTTTTTGTCTGTAACAACCAAGTGCTTTGCCCTTTAACAATTTTCTTTATTTTATTTGAATCAATACTGTTGTCCAAAGTCAATCCATGAACATCCCGCTGGAGTCCGTCTGCGTGGCCTCCAGCCATGCTCCTCACTTCCTCTGCAGTCTGACCTTGAGGCAAGAAACAAGAGAACTTCTGGTGAATTCTGTTTCCATCAGGTGTTTTCCAGCAGGTCTCCCAGTTGCGTTGTTCCTTGTTATTGTGGTATTTTATATCCACCGCCCAACTCCACCAACAAAGGCATTTATCAAGATTTATGCTAATTTGTTCATTCAACCTCTGTGATTTAATTACATATATATCTAACATAGTTGTCATACTATGTGTAAATAATTAGAATCATATGCTGGCTGAGTTTCTGTTGTGCTGTGGTTGAGTTGTGTTGTGCTTGAGTTTTGTTCCATTGTGGTTGAGTTGAGTTCTGTTGTGTTGGGGTTGAATTGAGTTGTGCTGTGGTTGAGTTGTATTGTGGTTGAGTTGAGTTGTATTGTGGTTGAGTTATGTTGTGCTGTGTTGAGTTGTGCTGTGGTTGAGTTGAGTTGTGTTGTGGTTGAGTTGAGTTGTGTTGTGTTGTGGTTGAGTTGTGCTGTGTTGTGGTTGAGTTGTGTTGTGGTTGAGTTGTGTTGTGCTGTGGTTGAGTTGTGTTGTGGTTGAGTTGTGTTGTGCTGTGGTTGAGTTGAGTTGTGTTGTGGTTGAGTTGAGTTGTGTTGTGGTTGAGTTGTGCTGTGGTTTAATTGTGTTGTGGTTGAGTTGTGTTGTGCTGTGGTTGAGTTGTGTTGTGTTGTGGTTGAGTTGTGCTGTGTTGTGGTTGAGTTGTGTTGTGGTTGAGTTGTGTTGTGCTGTGGTTGAGTTGAGTTGTGTTGTGGTTGAGTTGAGTTGTGTTGTGGTTGAGTTGTGCTGTGGTTTAATTGTGTTGTGGTTGAGTTGAGTTGTGCTGTGGTTGAGTTGTGTGTGGTTGAGTTGTGTTGTTTTTGTGGTTGAGTTGAGCTGTGGTTGAGTTGTGCTGTGGTTGGGTTGTGCTGTGGTTGAGTTGTGCTGTGGTTGAGTTGTGCTGTGGTTGGGTTGTGATGTGGTTGAGTTGTGTTATGGCTGAGTTGTGTTGTGGTTGAGTTGTGCTGTGGGGTTGAGTTGTGCTGTGGTTGAGTTGTGCTGTGGTTGAGTTGTGCTGTGGGTTGGGTTGTGCTGTGGTTGGATTGTGCTGTGGTTGAGTTGTGTTGTGGTTGAGTTGTGCTGTGGTTGAGTTGTGCTGTGGTTGAGTTGTGTTGTGGTTGAGTTGTGCTGTGGTTGAGTTGTGCTGTGGTTGAGTTGTGCTGTGGTGTGGTTGAGTTGTGCTGTGGTTGAGTTGAGTTGTGTTGTGGTGTGTTGAGTTGAGTTGTGTTGTGTTGTGGTTGAGTTGTGCTGTGTTGTGGTTGAGTTGTGTTGTGGTTGAGTTGTGTTGTGCTGTGGTTGAGTTAGTTGTGTTGTGGTTGAGTTGTGTTTGTGCTGTGGTTGAGTTGAGTTGTGTTTGTGGTTGAGTTGAGTTGTGTTGTGGTTGAGTTGTGCTGTGGTTTAATTGTGTTGTGGTTGAGTTGTGTTGTGCTGTGGTTGAGTTGTGTTGTTGTGTTGTGGTTGAGTTGTGCTGTGTTGTGGTGAGTTGTGTTGTGGTTGAGTTGTGTTGAGCTGTGGTTGAGTTGAGTTGTTTGTGGTTGAGTGAGTTGTGTTGTGGTTGAGTTGTGCTGTGGTTTAATTGTGTTGTGGTTGAGTTGAGTTGTGCTGTGGTTGAGTTGTGTTGTGGTTGAGTTGTGTTGTGTTGTGTTGTGGTTGAGTTGAGCTGTGGTTGAGTGTCTGTGCTGTGGTTGGGTTGTGCTATGGTTGAGTTGTGCTGTGGTTGAGTTGTGCTGTGGTTGGGTTGTGATGTGGTTGAGTTGTGTTATGGCTGAGTTGTGTTGTGGTTGAGTTGTGCTGTGGTTGAGTTGTGTTGTGGTTGAGTTGTGCTGTGGTTGAGTTGTGCTGTGGTTGAGTTGTGCTGTGGTTGAGTTGTGCTGTGGTTGGGTTGTGCTTGTGGTTGGGTTGTGCTGTGGTTGAGTGTTGTTGTTGTTGTTGAGTTGTGCTGTGGTTGAGTTGTGCTGTGTGGTTGAGTTGTGCTGTGGTTGAGTTGTGCTGTGGTTGAGTTGTGCTGTGGTTGAGTTGTGCTGTGGTTGAGTTGTGTTGTGGTTGAGTTGTGCTGTGGTTGAGTTGTGTTATGGCTGAGTTTGTGTTGTGGTTGAGTTGTGGCTGTGGTTGAGTTGTGCTGTGGTTGAGTTGTGCTGTGGTTGGGTTGTGCTGTGGTTGAGTTGTGCTGTGGTTGGGTTGTGCTGTGTTTGAGTTGTGCTGTGGTTGAGTTGTGCTGTGTTGAGTTGTGCTGTGGTTGAGTTGTGCTGTTGTTGAGTTGTGCTGTGGTTGGGTTGTGCTGTGGTTGAGTTGTGCTGTGGTTGGGTTGTGCTGTGTTTGAGTTGTGCTGTGGTTGAGTTGTGCTGTGGTTGAGTTGTGCTGTGGTTGAGTTGTGCTGTGGTTGGGTTGTGGATTCTCCTCACCTCGTGGACTCCCCCCCAGGTCGGCGACCTGGAGAGATCTATGATTGGCCTCTCTGATTAAAAGAAAGAGTGAGACATCATTAATTGGCTACCCTGCTACCCTGCAGAGTGATTGAGTGAATACGAGAGAGAGCGAGGAGAGAGCGAGAGAAAGAGAGAGAGAGAGAGAGAGAGAGAGAGAGAGAGAGAGAGAGAGAGAGAGAGAGAGAGAGATAGAAGAGAGAGAGAGAGAGAGAGAGAGAGAGAGAGAGAGGGAAGAGAGAGATAGAGAGAGAGAGAGAGAGAGAGAGAGAGAGAGAGAGAGAATGAGAGAGAGACGGGCGGGGGGGGCGAGGGGGAATGAGACAAGACAAATGTTGGGTGAGGTAGGGGTATTGATAAGGCCTTGAATGCACTAAGATAGAACAGAATACAGGGGGGACAATGTGTATGTGCGCGTGTGTGTGTGTGTGTGTGTGTGTGCGTGTTTGTGCGTGTGCGTGTGTGCGTGTGCGTGTGTGTGTGTGTGTGTGTGTGCGTGTGCTTGTGTGTGTTGTGTGTGTGTGTGTGGATCGATACAGCTTGTTTGTCAGACAAAAAAGGCATCAAATCACCAATGACCTCCATAACAGCAGGCTGCAGGTCAGCCTGCACAGGTTGGACCTGAACCATCACCCATCCCCATATCCAACCATTCATCCATTCATATACAGTATCTATCTATCCATCTATAATCTGTTCATTCCTCCATCAGTCTGTCCGCTGGCCGGTCAGTGTGTGTGTGTGTGTGTGTGTGTGTGTGTGTGTGTGTGTGTGTGTGTGTCTTTCTGTATGCCTGTCTGTCTGCCAGTGTATCTGTCTGACACTCGTGACCCTGCTTTCTCTATTCCCTGCCGTATTCAGCCTGGATCTCCATTATGCCACAGTGTGTCTCTCTTGCTATAGACACACATGTGCACACACACACACACACACACACACACACACACACACACACACACATACTCATAAATCAAACCACCTCATCCCAAACATGGCTCACAAACCTCTCTCTATAGTGTCCCTGGGTGCCTGCTGCCATATACTGATCCTATGTGTACAGAACACTGCAGGTCCACCCCTCTAAGTGGTTTTCCATGTACCACCCACTACCCAGGGACACTGACCCTTTTTCAGGACAAACCACAACACCTGCCCTAGAGGAATCTTGGGTAATTAGCATGTATCACTGTGTTTGTGTTCATACAAACCATATGTCACACGCAGACAACGTTCAGAATGAGGACGAAATGAAAACAAAACCAAATGATTTATTCACACAGAACCATTTTGCAGCTGTGAAGCCCAGAACACACGACCATGTTGGGACAGAACCAAAACCATTTAGGGAGTTTGTGTCCAAAATAGGCTTGAGACTTACACAAAGCGAAAAGGACAGAGGAATACAGACAGCTACCATCACACTGTATGCTTTTCGCCATTAAAACAATATGATAGTATATGAATATGATAGATGGTAGTTGTTTTTTGGGTCACAAATATGAGGCAAAATTTCTGCATCCTGTGTACTTTTGACTTAATTATGCAGACTGTGCTTTGGGCATAACTGTGTGTTTCCTAGTTGCACTGGCTGTTTCCTTTTTTAAATATAATTAGAACTATACTGATATATGAGCAGCGCTGTTTTGATCATTATTACGGAATATCCATGTACAGTTGCTTTCATATTTTTGCATTCTGTAACTGCCTTCCTTCTCTGCACCATCATATCAGGAAACAAGTCCTTGTAGGTGCAAACATCCGGCAAAGAAGCTCATCTTGTGCTGCAGTTGTTGTCGTGTTATTACTGTAACAGGAAAAATGCAGTGTAGAATGACACTTTCGTATTGGGAGGATTGTGAATAGCGCCGAAATCCAGAAGAATGCTAAATCTGAGAAGAGGAGTACAGACACACCACACACAATGGATCAAAGGACTGCGAGGCGCAGAAAGAGGAGAGGGCTCCACTGGGGGGCAGAAGAGGAAGAAGTCATGGTTTCTTCAGATGCATAATTAAAACCCAGGGATCCATTTTCCCACGCGGCAGCCCGGGCATCCGAAGCGTCGCGGCTAAACGCCGTTCAGGCTTCAACCGCTCGCCTTGGAAACCTTCCCTTCTGCCGCCGCCAGGAGAGCCGGACGGACCAGAGAGCTCAGGGAGAAGCCCCAGGGCACGCAGGCAGATTACAACTACAGACTCCCCGGGCCGCTGGAAGCCGCGTCTCGGCTGTACGGGTTAGGGCCGCGTTGACACACCACCGCGGTCGGAGACCCGCGGGGGTCAAAGGTCATACTCAACAAACACGTGGAAATGTGAGTTGTTGGCCCGTGTCTGAGTTTATTCAAGTATGTTAATGAATCTATAAGAGTATGAGCCTCTTGAGTGGTTGATTAAAGTGTAATGTTCTGAAACTCAAATGGGTTTGGGGTGATTCCGAGTCTTAATGGAGATGGGTAATAAACCCTTCCTACTTTCTTAGATGAAGTCATTACTGGCAGTGACATTTTCCTGCAGAGAAGTTTTGAATATGGACGTGATCAGACATGTGACGGTTCTCTCATCAAATCCAACAACACTGGAGAAGATCTGACCAAATGCAAAGCAACCGTGTTCTGAGTTCATGCAATGTAACATCATCTCAAGAATGGATGAACGGGTGGGCAAATTAATGGATGAATGGATGGCTGGGTGAATAGATGGATTAATTGATGATGGGAAAGAAATGCCACCTAGAAGACAAACCAACACATGACGACAACAGGTGCCTAAAAAGGGCCTTCATGCCCTCATGTGTAGCCTTCAGCCCAATAAACGCAAGACTAAGAAGAAATAAAAGCTGTTGGACAACTTAAATTGAGCCAGACTAACAACTATCAGGCCACGCTGACATATGATCCATTGAACATAACTTCAAAAGGGCCAGCAGTTATTAAATATTAACAAGCAAAGGCTGAGATAAAAAGCTATGCCCACAGGCCCGCGGGCTTCCTTGAGGTGGCGCTGAACAGTGTTTGTGGGGGTGTGAGTGTTGGTGGGTTCTCTCATCATGTCCAGTTCCACCAGGAACGTCTGGAGGAGCCATTCCAGCAGTTCTGCCAGAGCTGGATCACAATAATGATACGGAAGACCGTCATCATCAGCTCAGTTCAGGTTCAGCCGTGGCGTACGTCACAATATATAACAACATAACGGCTGGCGAGACAGCTGCGTTGCCATGACAACCTGACAGTTGAAAAGGGGGAAGGTGTAATTGTTAAAACGGGTCACCTCGCCTCGCGGTTCTCCTCGTCTGGCGGCGGCTTTTCCGGGAACAATGTGACAGGTCGTGACGTGTGGTGAAGTTCTAACGCTCCCTCTGAAAATGCTCCTCAGTCGGAGAGGATTCAGAAGAGATGTCATCATAGATTGTGTGTGTGTGTGTATGTTTGTTAGCTTGTGAACATGCATGCCTGCAATAGAAACAGCACTAGGGGTCAGCGGGTTTGACTCCTGGCTCAATGGTTCTGGGTTAGATCCTCTATGTCCCTCAAAGTATTCCCGCAGGATGTATCTAAAGCCCACCGCCACACTCTTCAGATACACCATCTGCCAAAAGGCAGCATAGAGAGGAGAACATGAGTCCCTGATCTTCCTCCCTGACCTAAAGGTAAGGTCACCCTGTGGGTGCAGCGCCGGCCAGGTGGGGGTGAGGGTGCTCATCCATCGCTCCAGATGGTGCTGTTCTCCTGGTCTCTGTGCTGAGACTCTGAGACCACCACGGTAGCGAGAGTAATGAAGCACTCCCCCCCAGACCTGCTGGTGCAGCAGCACCAGCCGTCCAACGCTCTCTCTCCCTCTGTCTGTCCAGGTCTCTCTCTCTCTCTCTCTCTCTCTCTCTCTCTCTCTCTCTCTCTCTCTCTCTCCATCTGTATATCCAGTTCTCTCTCTCTCCCTCTGTCTGTCTAGGTCTCTCTCTCTAAGGGGTGGCAGTAGCTCAGTGGGTAGAGTGGGTGGACAGACTGGGTCGTCCACTAACCGCAAGGTCGGCGGTTAGATCCCCTCGTTCCCCACCTCCAAACTGTCTTCAAAATGTCTCATGTGTCCTTGAGCAAGACACTGAACCCCAACTTGCTCCCCGCGCGCTGAACACAGCAGCCCACTGCTCCTACTCCTCCTATGTACCATGGGATGGCTCAAATGCAGAGAACACATTTAATTCCCATAACTAAAAAACACTGAGAATGACCAATGAAGACCCAAAGGTCCCTCTCTTCGCTCTCTTTCCACAACCTCTATCCATCTCTCTCTCCCTCTAGCTTTCCCTCCCTCTCTCTGGCTCTGTCACTCTCTCTTCCTCTATATTTCTCTGTCTCTCTTTCTCTCTCAATTGTTCTCCCATCCCCCTCACGTTGTCTTTCCCGAGAGATGAATCCATCTCTGTCTGTCTGAGAGATGAATCCATCTCTCTCTCCATGTCACTCAGGGCACACAGATAGTAAGGAGGTGAAGGGTCACATTGTATTTGTTACATATAATGGGTTGAGACAATAAATACATCCCTCAATGTTTACTAAATGGTATATAAGTGGCTAGTTCAGAGTCTCAAATGTAGAGGCTCAGAAAGCACTCAGAAAGGTGTTCAGAGCCAACACAGATTTACAAATCGCATCCAGACAATGGGCCAATTGTCTCATCATGAGTCAGTTATGTGAAATGTGGGGGCATGATAGTGCAGTGGTGACGGTGGTTGACTCCCAGAGCACAGACTGGTGTTGAACCCAGATGTTCCACAGTCTATAGCCATTCATGAGCCAGATGCCTCACTCTCACCTGCTCCGAATGCATCTCCACACAGCGCCAGTCGAGTCGAGGCAACAATGGATGGCCGACGTTTGCGGCGTGTCTCAGTTGAGTGGAAGAGCAGCGGGGAACGGCTGTCACAGCCCTGTACATTCTGCACAGTGCACTACAGGCCTCCACTTAAACACAACAACTGAGTGGCACAATAGAGAGCACACCTCCCCCAGCTACATGGGCGCCCATAATGCTGTCTCTGGGCGGTATGTATTCAAATGTATACACGTGTAGGGACTATATTTAGAGAGCCTATATATAGAGTCCTTACCACCCTCTCACATTGACACAATTTACACAACAAACATACAGATACCATGATGGAGAGAGAGCGAGAGACAGAGAGAGAAAGTGAGAGAAAACAACAGAGGGAGAGAGAGAGAGAGAGAGAGAGTAAGAGAGACAATCTGCATGTGGCTTTGTGTCGATTAAACACATCTCCTTGGAGCTTGGTTTACCTCCAAGTATGGAGGGGCCCACACCAGACACGCAGAACGCTGTGGTTCTGAAGGACGGGTTTGATTCCAGACAGAACCTGTGTGTGTGTGTGTGTGTGCGCTCTGTGTTCTGTTAGGGGCAGACAGAAGCCCTCACTCTCTGTGCACCGGGGTCCAGGTGTTACTGTGTGGCCAGTATTATGGGATGTTCACAGTTAGACTGTTGAATTTGGTTGTTTAATATATTAGTATACTGTATAACTATAGTAAGAACCATGGCTCAAATTCCAAACTGATATTATGAACACTGTTTGTAGCGTTCCCCACCTGGGCTGGGCTGGCACCAGGTTCTGGTGGAATCAGACCGGACCAGACCAGTCAGTCACTGTGAAGACGGGTCAGGGCCAGCTCGCCACCTGCCATCACTGGGCCAGAGACTCTACTGGCACTCACACTCACACACAAACACACACACACACCACACACACACACACACACACACACACACACACACACACACACACACACACACACACAACAAACACTAACACACACTTGGATTTTCACCCAAAGACATACAAATAAAACCCACAAGCTAACACAACAGGTGTACACACACACACAAACACACACATGCATGCACTCTGGTACACACACACACGCCTGCAGCATCAAGTACATGTATACAAAGACACACACCGCTGGACAAACCCACACACGCAGACACACTGCCACTGGCACACACACACACATGAACACACACAGACACACACACTACCACCCACGCGCACACACACACCCACAAGCTCACACACCTACAAGCACACACACCCACACACACACACAGCATATTGTAAGCCTGTAATAAATCAAAGTACAGGGTACTTTTTAGCGGTACAGCACTGGACTGGGCATCCATCAACAACCCACCTGGCCCCAGGCAGCCTGGCAGGTCCAGATCAATGACCGCACGTTACAGGGTCGCTGACCTGGGACGTAGAGCTACGGCTGTCATGGGTTCAAATCCCACAACAATTTTAGAGTCAGTGCTCAAGGTGCCAAAAGTAGCCATTACACTGCAACGGCTGCAACCTACCAAAATTAAGGATGGACGGACTCAGAAAATTAAAGCAAATGTGAAAGCAACAATTATAAACTGTCAAAATAATTACATATTTATTGCTGATGTATTTGAATATCCAGGAAGACATTCAATTTGAAAGGGAAAACTTAATTGTTGGCAATCAAGGCAAAATGATTGTGTTTCAATTGACACTTTACACACACATACATAATGGAGTGTAATTATTATATACAAAATGAAATAAATAAAGCATCAAAAGAAGGTTCAGCACATTCATTACCGTGATGGATGGTTTGCTGGTTTGACGTCTTAAACTCCTCTCCATCGCTGAAATCGTTGTTTAGGGTTTTCCTTTCTGGAAAACAATGGCGGGCCGAGGAAAGGCGCTTCCAGAGAGAACGTGTTAATCCAAATTAATGACCACATCAAGACGGCGCAAGAAGCTGAACCAGGCCGAATTACATTCCTTTACGGACCATTTGAAAAGCTTAATCAGTTTATGACACTGCAATAACTCACAGCGGTGGCAGCGGGGGGCTCTGCGCACTGCCATCGTGATGGCTGGGAGATGGTGGAGAGAGAGAGTCGTATTCTGTCTCTGTTACTAATGACCAGGAGAAGTCTGCTTTAGCCCCTCTCCCCCTGTGCTGGCCAGCCAGCAACAGCTGTGCAACAGGACAGGTCTTTTTGTTTTATTACAACTGGTCCAACCCTAAGCCCTGTATACAAAGTTTGACTTTTATTTGTATGCGTGTGGTAATATGATCGTTGGAAATGCCTGCTAACATCACGTTATGAACCTACGGTAACCATCACACCTTCAGGGCTCTTAAGTGTTGAACTGAGTTCAGAGTGAGATTTTGGCGGCAACGGCGGGGGCAGGGGTATGATCTGATAAATCACACATAAATTAATACAAATAAAAATATTTATTCAATTCAGCATTTCTTAGTCTTGCAGGTGTGTGTGTGTGTGTGTGTGTGTGTGAGAGAGAGATAATGGTTAGTGTTGTTTATCGTAGGTGTTGGTGGCAGATTTTGAGGCCTTCAGCACAGGGGTTGGTGGCTCCCATTTGAGACACTGTGGCTCCAGGCCAGCCATTTTAACTGTCATGATGGATGACAGAGTTCCATCTAGTGCCATGGAAAGAAAGTCATTCCTGAAATCTAAAAAGAGCAAATAACTGATTGATGTGTAAAGAACTGATTAAAGATTTGTTTTGTGACCATGATTGAGATTAAACAACTTTATTATAAGGGTCCCCCATACTGATAGTTATATATTACTAATATATTAATAAAGCTTAACCAACTTTATTGTAAGGGTCCGATGAGGAGTGGTTCATAATGGGATAAGCAGAAGCACAGTTTAATAACAATTCGTTAAATAATATGTCATTCACTTTTATATTAACATATAGTTTGTAAATAAACATTTAACATTTAAATGATGTAATAAATAACTGTTAATTAGTGCCAAAATTACATTTAGTTAACTATTAACCAAGAGAAAAGCTTTGTGAATAATGGGTCTTGAACTAAGACTAAAAGGTTAGTTCTCACACTCTGGTCAAACTGTCAAACGTTAGCTAACATTATTGATTACCAGCTGCATGGACACAATATTCTCCAGCAACAGAAATCACATGATGATATGACTTAATGTGTTAATAGGATATGGTCCTCTTCTCCGATGTCGATCTGTCTGTTAACTACTTCGGCGAGATGTGAATCGATGTGATGGCTGTCCTCTTATGTAACTACTTCAGCGAGCGGGAATATCAAAATCTTACCCGGATACAGCAATGCTATTTTTTGATTGGCTGTTCGGTAGCTATATTCTTTTTATTTGATTGGCTGATGCGTGGCAACCGCCTTCTGACCTCTACGGGAACCCACTTGATTCCTACCTGTTCCACTGTTATAAAAAATAGCGGCGCAACTTGGTGATGGCTTGGTGATCTTGGTGGGCGTTATCCTGGTAATTTTTCTGCATGAGTAATACAAGGTGTGGTGTGTGAGCGTGTGAGCGGGTTGAAATGCGTGTGTCTCACGCCCAATGCGTTGAGACACACGAGAGACTTGAGAGCTCTGCACCTTTGGTCTCTGCTTTCATTGCCATAGCAACCCTGCCCGTTTCCACACTGTGTCTAGCACAGTTTAACTTTGCAGCTCCACTCTCG
>JAXIVH010000024.1:3151315-3238815 GCA_036785325.1 Urophycis tenuis | reverse complement strand
TAAAAAAGAATACAGACCGACAGACACATTAGACAGACAGAGGTAGACCCAAAACAGACAGAGGGCGGACAGAGACTGAGAGACAGATATGGTGAGACAGACAGACACATTAGATGGACAGACGATTAGAGAGGTAGACACGGAACAGAGAGAGGGCAGACAGAGAGAGCAGTAGACACATAACAGAGAGAAAGAGGACAGAGAGAGAGAGATAATATTTGAGAGGAACCTATGTGATTTTTGTTTTTGAAACACCAGTTTTTGTTTCATCGCCATATACAGTATAAAAACATCTTGCTTGTGTTTACAGGCTCGTGTCTCTTCCCCTCAAACGCCTTAAACAACTAATCCACCAGTGTGGAGAGGAGTTCTACAAACAACTTAGGGTGACCTGTGCATACTGCATTTGACATGCAGTACATTGTTCAATTCATTGCTCGTCAATTTCCCAGCATCAAGCAGATGTGGGCGGAACCGAGTCTCCCACCAGCACCGAGGAGGACGCGGAAAGACTCAGTATCTCCAGCATTCACCTGGAACAACACATCACTTAATCCCCCATCTCTTCACTTTTCTATGAAGTCAATTTCACAGCCTCCCCTGGAGTGGGAGGCGGTGTAGAGGAGTCCATGCACCGTCTCGGTTCTCTTTGGCATCGCTCACATTGTCCTGGAGGAAACGCTTTGCTTCTTGCTCAGTGTCAGCATTCACAGTTTATTTTCTGAAGGAATTATCGCGGTTTCCAGGCCAACAGAACTGTAGGTGAGGACGTGTGTTGAATGGCGTTGAATAAACGGCCTTGTGTTTAATTGGTTCCATATAAATGATCTCGCCCGGCCTTAGAATGGATACAGAAAAGAACACGCTTGATATTTCTTCTTGTTCTTGACTCATCCTTCACTTAAAAAAAAGAAGAGAGTACAAAATACAGCCAGAACACTAGAGCTGTAAAGAACCCATTTGAGTGAAAGGAGAAGAAGAGGTAAAGAAACAGCCTGGAGTGTACAGCGCTGTCTGCCCTACCGCCAGCGCGATTACTGAATCCCCATGAAGAGACGTTTTCAGATTGCAGAAATAATTGCGCTACCTATCTTGCCTTTTGCCGCCGCGACACAAGCTATACATTATGGAACAAGACCAGCATTGATAACGAAGGCTCTTATAATACATGGTCGAATTATTCAGTTGGGATTGATACTGCTGAGAGTTTTCTCTATTTTTACAGGAAAAGGAAAATCGTCTAGTTACCTCCCCACACACCAAGTTAATGTTGTAAAGTTGTATGCTTTTACTGTTTGTATTTGTTAAGGTCTCTTGTATGCATTTTTTTTTTTAGTATTCATTAAAGTCTCTTGTATTCTATCACTGTTTATATTTATCAAAGCCTGCCTCTGTTATGAGTGTTTTGACAATCTTTAAGAGAAGCAAGGTTCTGGTGATTAATCACCCTGTCCCTCGTGTTAGTTTTTATGTTCAGGGGACCCTGCCTGATGTTGAAGGATCCTCATTGTTTGTTAAGTGACACGTTCCACCCAACCAGTCGATATTTGGAATGGGAATTATGCAGCGCACAAGGCTGAGTGATGGAGGTAAACCCTGAGTGGTTCTGAATAAGCAGAGGCTTCAAATCACGGTCCTGCCTGCACAGAGAGAGAAGACCTTCCAACGCTGGCTTTAATCAAATGCATGAAAACACAAATGACTATCTGATACTTTGGCAGCAAGGGGCTCGACTCTGGCCCGAGGGCAGCTGTTCACCTCTGACTTACAACTTACAGCTAAATTGTCGTCAACACCTTTTGGGGTCCTCCTCATGAGCAAAGGGTCAAACATAGAAAAACACTCAGTTACATGCAGCAGCCCCTTCATACACAGACAAACTACAAGATGTCAATGGAACACATAATAATGGAAAACATATGATGGAATCATACACATCCATACTATGTTCGTGACAACCTGCCATAATACTGTATTTACTGAGCAATAGGCTATTTATAACATGTTTATTTTTAATTAGCTGTATTATTTACTATTTTTTCTGTAAATGTATCCATTTCAAGAATAAAACCCAACTAGCAGTATAATTGCATTACCACAGGGTGAAAAACACTGGCTTAGGGCATTTTTCTCTGTGCATACATTGGGTTTTAACCGGCCACTCATGAATACATAAATAAATGAATACATAATAAAAAATAATAAAAAAACAGCTAAACAAACAAATCAGCCCTGGTGGGGGAATCACCCATCCACACAGGGTGTGCGTACAGCAAGTACAGAGCAGAAGGCCAGGAGACGGGTCACTCTGGCGCCAGTCCGCCCCCAGAGTGCAAACAGCTCCGCGTTGTTCTGCTACGTGACTTAAACAACCACACTGTCGTGTTCTTCCACTCAGCTGCACCCTGGTGAGGGTGAGTACACCCTACCCGACCCCGGGAGCTGCTTCTGTGAGAGCCCAGACCCCATAATGTGTCCAGTCCATGTTGGCTGGTTCCTGTTGTAAATATGGAGAGAGAGAGAGATGGAAGCAGATGAGAGGGAAAGAAGAAGAGGAACATACAGAGTGGGGGAGAAAGAGGACGAGACAGCGGGGATATAGAGAGTCAATCTGGACCAGAAATCAATATATCATTAAGGACGGCGTGGGTGTGTGCGTGCCTGCATGCATGTGTGAATTAGTTTGTGTGTGTTACAGGAAGTGTGTGTGCGTGTGTGTGTGTGTCTACGGCTCATTAGGACTGTAACAAGAGCATCAGGTACTCCGACACCCTGCTGGCCAGCTGTTGTTGGTTCTGCCGTTTAGTCCGCCCAGCGCTGGGCCTAATGAAGTGATGAACAGGACTACCTGTGCGTAAAGAGCAGGCTTCTGTCTGGCTACCTGAGGAAAGCACATTCAACAGAGTGAGCCGGCGGCCGTTCACATGCAGGGAGAACAACAAGTAACAAAGCGATCACAGGATTATCCATCCATACATTAGGTGGTTCTAATCAGACATTGGTTCAGAATACGTATGTGTATAATTGCGCCCCAGCAGCCCACACATCAGAAGGGTCAGGGTTGTGTGGTGGGTCCAGTGTCAGCCCAAGCCCAAAAGGTCCCAGGTTGTACTGTAGTGCTGTATGGGACCCATGTCAGGCAGTGGACAGAAATCTGCTGAAAGCTGACTTAGTGACGACATAGCTTCTGATTTCATTCATCATTCCCATGAACAGTCCTAATGTGGAAGTGTGGCTTCACGAGACACATGTACTTTGTCTTGTGTTTGCGGGGGAAAAAGTGTAATGTCTTGCTTTCGATGTTTGTGGCATCCACTGCTGGACCAAAACACAGCCTGGCGCGACACAGGGGTCAGGATGCTCTGCTCCACAGAATCCATCCTCTAGCTTTCACCTGTCAATCATCTCTGCTATTTTCCTCCTTATATTTCTTCCTCAAATATGTTTAGACATGTGTCAGGTGAGCGCTGCAAATGTGAAGTGGTTTTGTGTACAGCCCCTGTTGCATAAAACAGCCTCACCACCGCCTCAGCCTTGTGAGGCCACATCAAGATCCATCCAGATATTCAAGTTTGCGTTTCCCAGTGAATAACGGGCTGGCCTTGGCTGGGCAGCAATTGATTTCCAAAAAACAGACGCGACCTTGCGTTGTTCAAAAACACGGAAGCCAATCAGATAGCTCCTGGGGAGTTTAGTAGGACGTGAAGCAAAAACATTCTCCTCAGGAGAAAAGCCTTTTCTGCTCATCTTTGAACAAGTTATTCAGTCATGTGGAGACATTTATGATGCTCCTGCTAGCCTACCCCCTGGTTCAGTCCACTGGGTATGCTTGTAGCTTGGTCTATCTATAGGGGCCCTTTCATAGGTCGAAAAATAGGACAAAATGAAGAAATACCCGCGGTATTGACGTTAAAAGAAGATTGCTGCACACTTTGCACAAATGTCCATACAACTGCACCATGAGGAAGCCACACACACACTCACACACACACACACACACACACACACACACACAAGAAACAACCAATGAAACACAAGCCAAGCACTGCTTCCTCAAACCCGAGTCACCAGTTGGAAGGGTTCTAGTGTTAGTGTCATATTCCACAAAATGGCCTTAAACCCCATCAAGGGTGAAGGGCTCATTGATTGGTTCTTCCTCGACATGACAGCGACACTTCGTCAATAACATGTGTGCTGTAATAACTCAGCGTCATTAAATGAAGACGTATTGGCAAAATGCGCATGCAGCGGCATAATATGGATATTGACAACATTTATTGGTCAAACAAAAACGCAGACTGATCTGACACGTGGGCCCTTTGGCTTTGGTTGAATGTATGGATCTACTAGAGATCTAGACTACATCTCTAGTAGCTCTAGACTAGAGATCTAGCCTAGATCTACCACAGAACTACTGCAAGGGTGAAATCCTTGAAATAGAGGTCTTCCCGAAAATACATTATTATCCATTCTGATCAATGTGCTGTTTTTAAGTGAACAAGCAGGCCAACAATAACCTCAACAGCATTCCTAGAGGCAGACGCTTTGCACTTAAAACTGACAACTTTTACAAATTCAATGTTCTATTGCCCTTTGTTCTCTATTGTGTGCCCTGCACTCAGAGTTATTATACAACCCATAATGCAGCCACAAGCTTCACACGGAACTCTAACTGTGTGCCTCGCCCACCAACATGCGCAGTGGTGCGTAAACACACAATCAAAACGTGGATTTGTGCGTTTGTGGGCACTTTTGGGGAAATCTATGCATGTCCTTGTGTCGGACAGACTAAGACGCAGCCATGGGAGCTGCTGAACACTTGTTTGGAATAGAATGGATGTCAAAGGCTCGCCAACTGCCCAGTTTTGGAAACCCGTCTACACACAGGAATCATGGCTGACTTACATCTGACAGCATAGACAACCTCAACAATCAAACTGTCTTAACAAACTGGCCACATCCGTTACAGACTCAAGAAAAGATCTGACACTTAACTCGCCTTCTAATAGCGTGGTGGAAGGTTTGTGGCTTATGTTTGTTGTAAATGTTTGTTAGCAACATAAGAGCTGATAATCTGTGTCACATTGGCAGTATCAAAGAGCTTCTGTGATTCCAGGCCATATGGGACAGCGTATAATTAACACCTTCTGAGCGGAGACACTGCTCTCGTCTCCGAGGGGAATTCTGAGTGGAAGCCGGGGGAACTTTCTGACAGGCGTCACAACTCAGACCATAATAAGCGCCAGCGTGGAAGCACAGCGGCTGTCTCAGCTGCCAGCGGTGCTGACATGTCCTCCATCAAAACATAATCAAAAAGTGAATGATTACATCTTGTATAGCGATGAAAGTGCAATTTAGTTTTGCTGATATTCAGGGATATTCATATTTCCAAAGTTGGTCTGATATTTTAAGATGAATGCTCAGAAATCTCACATTTTCAGATCCAGATGTGAAGGAAATGTTGTGAGACCTGTTCAGTTACCATGGTAACTTGGGCTGTGAAGTAACTTAGCAAGCTGTAAGTCTACCCACCTTACTCCTGTCATTGCCATGACTTCAGTCAAAAGGAGCAAACAATAAGTTTATATGAGAGCTTTCTCATGTCTATGCTATGTCAATGCAAAGCCGGCAGTAGCTCAGTGGGTAGAGCGGGTCGTCCACTAACCGGGGGGTCGGCGGCTCGATCCCCCTGATCCCCCTCCTCCAACTGTCCACATATCTAACCCGGCAAATGTACTGATTGTAAGTTGCTTTGGACAAAAGCGTCTGCTAAATGCCCCTTTAGAAAACGTGAAGGGCTTTAGGACCGCCAGGAATGGGCAGTGAGTGAGGCAGACAGACTTAAAGACAGATTGAACACTTGCACATTTCACACACAACTAATATTACCATTGGGAGTCTTGGCAGTGGATGGGGTATCCTTAGGGGGGGATTAATACCAATCCATAAAGAAATGTAAAATCATTCAGAAAGGGGAGTTACACACAGGTATAGTAAGAAGCACAGACACCTAAAGTAGACAAGATCCACACTCCTGTGTTACTTGTGAAAAAAGAATTGCTGCTATTGTTCACAGGATAGTACGCCTGGAGACATTACCCCATACAGACCCACTCCGGGCCCTGCACTTCTCACTGCCATCTGTTACACCATCCAGCTCTCCCACACCATGGCAGACACACACACACACACACACGCACACACACACACACACACACACACACACACACACACACACACACACACACACACACACACACACACACACAGAACAATCACACACAACACTGTCACAGGCACCTCCACACTACATATGTCACCTTCAATACCAGTACTTAAAATAACACCGCATACCTGACACCACACACACACACAACACACGCAATGTTATGTATTAAATAGGAAAATAGGGAAATAGCATGTTCAGAGTTACCAGGCAAGTATAGGTATGATAACACAAAGATAACACATGATAACACAAAGTTGTATATATATATTTTTTTTTCTATTTCAGTTTTCAGTCTATTCTCCATCCTCATCTGATTAGCATCTGATGGAAATGGACATTAGCAGTGGTAGCGAATAGCATTTTGTTAACATTAGCATGTGTTGGACCTGCAGCTGGGAGGCCAGGACACACTGGCAGTTTCAAATCAAATGGCAGTTTGGTCGGTGCCTGTTGAAATGCCTCCTGGAAACGGAAGACAGACTGAGAGGTGCCAGGCGAACAGGCCTTGGTGAACTGGTCTGGTGAAGTCTGCCATGAGCAACTCGCTATGAACTACCTTCAGGGCTAGCTTTGATTACCTTTCGTGCAGTTTCATAGAGAAAGTGTCATACATCTTTGGCCCTGACATGTCTTATTGAGTGTCTGTTTGTTCTGACAAGCAACAATGAGAGGTTTTATCAGTTTACCCATCTGTGTAGATATTTACCTGTCCCACCCCCATATTTTGTGTCAGTCTCACCAAGCAGAGTCAGAGATTATTCCACAGGGAGGAGTGCTGGAAGTTCCATCTTGTTGCTGTTTCTCACACTGGCTTCATGTGTGCTTTGTATTGATATGTATACATTTATATAGAAATATAAATAGTGAACTTAGTATACATTTACCGCAGATAGGACATTCGAGTATACATGAGAAAAACTGTGTACTGTAATGAGAAAGGATTTGCTTAACCAGTAAGAGATAACTGAACATGGCATGCATACTGATTGGTTGAGAAGGACTGAATCAACACAGGAATCCACCGTTAGAATGACATGGGACATATTTCACGGTTTGGGCTAACCGGTCACGCTGACTTTACCCTGGGGGCACGTGAGCCTTTCCCTGCAATAATCAATCAATTACTGCCATTCTTATCCCAGCAGGGAGCGCCGGTATGCACCGGACCCACTGACCGGCTTCTTCGACACGTGGCTGTGTTCTGTTTGTGATTCGTGGCCAGCCTCCTCCCCCAAGGTCTCAGGGGCTCCTGCATCTCCTGCTTTTTTGTTTTCACAGACACTCACTGCTCCGAGCGCTGAGTGTCTGTGAGATGCTGTGTTGCCCCGCGGCCAGCCTCTCAATGGGCCTGGGTGCTTTGTTTGGGATGTGCCAAGGGTGCCGCTGCGCCTGGAACCGGCTGCTCCCCGCCAACGTGCGGCTGGCTCTGCTCGGATGGCATTCTCTCCCCGTCGCTCTGAGCCCTGGCCCTGCGACTGGCGTTGGTGTCTCAAAACCAAAACACCTCTGCTCTCGCAAACAACCTCTTCTCTTGCCGGTTCCCGAGTAACAATCCTTCAAAGAAATACATTTTTTACAATTTAAACAAATGTCTCTTCTGGAGGTCTGATTCAAAACAATCCAATGAATGACTAATCTAAAAGTTGAAACACTAATGAACTCCCCTATGTCAGTTTGCGGGGTTCTTTCATGGCCCCCACGGTCCCCATCTGCGGCGATTTTGCGGTAGCTAATTTGTGTCCCTTCTAATTAGCGCTGTGTTGTAAAGCCCCGCACGGGGCACGGCGCGGGGCGTCTCTCATGCGGGGAGCAGATGGCTTTTGTGACTTAACACTAATTCACAATTCCCATCGTCGACCCCACCGAGGCTCCCGAGACGGCCCCGCGGAGCCCCGCGCTCGCGGGGGCTCGGAGACCCCACGGACGCCTTGGGGTTTTGTCGGGACGTCGGCGGACCGCGGATGTTGCTGCTGGGTTTCCCCGTGTGACGGCAGAACCCATCTTCGGCGAGATGAACACCTCAGACGCTCTTCATCCCATGCGATGTGTCGGGGTGTCGCGGCTCGCCCCGCGCCAAGCTGGAAAGCACTGCTGCCGCCGACCGGTTGTTTTCCAAAGCCCTGGTCTCACAAGAACCTGCCCATGCAAGGGGAAATCGATGAGGAAAAGAAACGGAACTGCAGCAATATCCACTTAATTTTGCCACAGTCCTTTTTATTTTCTTCATTGAACATCTTTATTTGCAGCATCGGTGGGAAATCATGCCTCCTTAAAAACCAATCTGTACTTGGTTCCACGACTGATATAAGTAGCACTTATCACAAGCGAAAATATGTTCCAACATTTGGAGTAGCATAAATCATATCTGTCAGCTTTTAAATGAAAGCATAACGACACGGTGATAAATCAAATCTAACTTCATTAGATAGATCTGGGCTGGGTTGGGAACACATCTCCTGTTTCTACGGCTGTTTCACTGGTTAGGGATAGCTTAATTTGAAATGACAAAGCAGTTCTCTTAAAGACTTTTCTTCACGGGAGTTTCGCTTATCGTGCAAAATCCTAAATCCGTCGCTTTTTGACTGGTCTTTTTCACATAGACTAAATTACAGATTGCATATTATTGGTTTCCACACGGTTAACAAACGCTGCTTCATGTCAGCAAAACAAATTGGTCAAACATCGTCCATGAATTCAGTTTTCGAGTACAATATGTAAAGGTGTGTGAGAATATGGAGAGTGAGACGGATTTTTCATCCAAGCTGAGACAGCAGGATGTGCAGAGGGGGATGTGCGCGCAAGGTCACAGCCTATAATTGAGTTCAAAGTTCATGTTTGGAGGAGTCAGAGGTCAACGTATATTGGCTCGGGATGTAAACAAATGATTAGACGCTTCTAAAGATTGCATAACTGGAGCAAAATGGGTTCAGCTGTGATGTTTGATGATGTATGTTCAGCATGCGCGTTCATCTGCACATTCTTATTTGTTAACATACGTGGGGGTTAACTGCCAGTTGAAATATGTATACATCTTTTTTATTTATTTTTTTATTTAGCTATGTAAACGACGGCGTCGTAATGTGTCTGGCCGATGTAAGTGGATAAGGCAAGACACAAATGAATGTGACCGACACAATAAAGAGACAAAAAACCAGACAATGCTGAAGTATATTTCTAATCCCGACCTCACGCCTTACTCAAAAGCCCAGGTGCTTTACCCAGTAAGTTATTACTACTCACAGTGACACAGTCCACTTAATTACGCCTGGCAATTACCCGTGATCATTGTTGCAGCCTCAATAAGAAATCTCTCTCGCTTGGGTGAGTGACTTTCATTTGAAGTTCATACAATCTGCTGTTAACAAGGGATGACGGAATCCATCTGAGTGCCTCCTCTCCCCCCTCGTGGTGTCGCCGTCTCTCCGCCTGTGAGAGGAGCCGCTGGCCAGCACCAGAATACAGATCACCCAATGGAGCAAGGCCCTGTTTCCAGGTACCTCACCTCAGAGAACACTTCTTCCAGGGCTGGTCCAGTGGTAGGATGGGCATGGGTTGGGTTCAAACCCCAATGTGGTCGGTCCTGACCTGCAGGAATCCTGACCCGACCGGCTCAGTAATGAGCGACCTTCGACCGGTCATTCGTCTAAAAAGACAAAGTCACTTGGGATCAGGAAGCGTCTGCAGCATCATTAAGTTGTAAAATCGACAGACTGGTTCCCCAAAGTCATATTTCTGCTGTGAGGTGTATCTGTTTTTTTAATGTACAAGTATATATTGATATAATCTTCATGGACAGGACAGTGGGGACGAGGTAAGGGGGTTGAAGGGGGTTATGCTGCATACCACGAACCAAGCCTGGGTCACTTCAAGACTGGTAAGCCAAAGAGGAGGACGACACTGGGGGGGACGTTTGGAGGACAGGAGCATCACTGAGGGAGATCACGAGGCCTCCTCTGTCTTCCATTCATTTTGCTCATCCTATCTAGGAGCCATTAGACGTGTTCAGCTCAGCTATAACAGAGGGGATTACTCTGCCCCAATCTGTAATGCAGGCCGCCCCCTGGGCCCATCTGTGTAAGTGTGTGTGTGTGTGTGTATAAGTGTGGATTTGTGTGTTCATGTATGGAAGTGGATTTTCATGTCTGTGTGTGTGTGTGTGTGTGTGCATGTATGCGTGTATGTATGTGTGTGTTCATGTATGTGCATGTGTGTGTGTGTGTCAGTGGGACCGGTGGGACGTGAACCACGTCAGTCGGTGTACATCAGTCAGTCATTTAGAAACCACACACTCCACTGCGCTCGGATAATACACCGTGGAAATAAGCAATCAGTCAGACTTGGCACAAAAACAGAGCAAGAGACGGAGACGGAGAGACAGACGCACACACACACACACACACACAGGGAGACAGAAAGACAGACACACACACACAGGGAGACACACACAAACACAGGGAGACAGACACACACAGACAGACAGACAGATACACACACACACACACACACACACACACACACACAGGGAGACACACACACACACACACACACACACACACACACACACACAGGGAGACACACACACACACACACACACACAAGGAGACACACACACACACAGACAGACACACATACACACAGAGACACACATACACGCACACACACACACAGGGAGACAGACACACACAGACAAACAGACACACACACATACACACACACACACACACACAGACACACATACACATACACACACACAGACACACGTACGCACAAACACAGACAGACACACAAACAGAGGAGGAGTGAGAGAGAGAGAGTACCAGTTGTCTTTTTTTAAACCAAAATATGACGGATGTGAACAGATGGAAAGAGAGGAAGAATCAATGACAATGAGCTGGGAATTACAAACATCCTCTTCAGCATGCGTAGCAGATGGACAGGTCAATTTCAGAGAGAGGGAGGGAGGGAGGTGTTGTACATTTAGTAACTGTGGCCCACTGATCTATTTCCTGCTGGGTTCAACAAAGACATCCAATCTCTGGGGACTTCCTGTTTGGCACAGGATGTGAGGAAGCATAGCTGTCCTCTTGCTTCACTGGTCCAAGTGAGTCTTAAGTAGTATGTGTCTAGAGAATAGAGAATCTGGATCTTTTGGTCTTTATTGGTCATTCTCAGTATTTTTTCATATGGGAGATTTGTTCTCTGCATTTGACCCATCTTATGGTGCACAGGAGCAGGGGGCAGCTATGTACAGAGGCTGGGGAGCCATTTGGAGTTCAGTGTCTTCCTCAAGGACAGGGTGGGGGATCGAACCGCCAACCCTCCGGTTAGTGGACGACCCGCTGTGTGTGTGAGCGAGTACCTATGTGTGTGTGTGTGTGTGTGTGTGTGTGTGTGTGTGTGGCTTTGGACAGCAATTAATCATCTACAGCAAATCGACTGACCTCAGATTTCCGTACTGCCCTTAACACCCCATGTGGTTTTATGAGCTAGAATACCTATATAATTGTGTGTGTGTGCGCGCGCGCTTTGAGGACTATATGGTGTGCAGAAGAGAGAAAAGGAAAGAGAGAAAGAGAGAGAGAGACACACATAGATAGATGAGAGAGACCCAGGACCAACTCTAAGGAGGAGTTACTATAGCAACATCACATGTCTTGGGGGTTTTAAGCTTCTAAAACAATCTCTTCTGCTTTAAAACAACATTGGCCCTTAATTGTGTGCAGGGGTGGGTGTGTCTTTATGTGTAGTGTGTTACTTTGCGTGTGTGTGTGCGTGAAAAATAACATGTGTTTCAGTCTGTGTGCATGTGTGTGTGTGTGTATGTGTCTGCAGCTTGTGTTTATGGGCATTTGTAATGTCTGTGTGTGTGTGAGTGTGTGTGTGTTTAATTGTGTGTTGAAGCGTGACAGTGCCTGACGCCACCTCCCCCCCCTCCCTCCCCCTCTTGTCTTTTCCCCCTGCATCGGAGGTGTTATGCAGGGTCTCACAATCCTCAGCCCTCATTGGCCGTGTCCCCTTGTTACCAGCCAATCAGGCGGGGGCCAGGGTTTGACCGGCTCCTTCCCACACACACCTGTCAGCGCCGGGCCGCCCCCGTCCGGGTTCCGCCTGTCCGGTTCCCCCCTGTCCGGTTCCCCCCTGTCTGGGTCGGTTCCACGGGCGGAACGTAAAAAAGGCTCTGGGGCGCGAGGGCCTGGCTCCTCTCGGAGGTGTTGTTCGGGCGCATTAGCGCGTCCGCAGAGAGGTCGCTGACATATGCTGACCTCCTGACCTGCGCTGACCTCCTGACCCGCGCTGACCTCCTGGATATCACCACCGCATGTCTCGGCGCCGCTGATCCTGTTGCCGGGGGGCCGCGTTGTTCCAGCGCGCTCCTGCAGGCGAGCGAGGGCGCAGCGGCAATACGAGGAGACCGCGAGCAGAGAGACGTTCCCCGCCGCCGCCCTCGCGGCTCGGCTTTCAGAGAGCCCGGTTTCATAACCCTGCTTTTGTGCGCGCCAGAAGCACAAAGCAAAGTGATGGCGGTCAGCCATTACATTACCGCCACCCATTAGTGACATCACAAGTGGGGGATGTTTGGCTACCACCTGGTGGCAGGGCCTCAAACCCTTTTCAAAATCTTGTGCCTAAATTTCGATACTTAAAATACAATTTTACCTTGAAGAATGACATCAGGGTGACCTTTTTGCTGTCATTTTCCAAACCTATATTTGCAAGCAGGAAATAGCAGCTTCTTGGCATCCCAGAGGGCATCTGTATCCCCCCGGTTACCCTGGAAACCAGAAGTCATCTCTGATTTTTGGGGGATTGCCCGAACCTAATGGCTCACATACTGTCCATTTGCAGGGGCCAAGGCTTGATTAATATTTGCTTTCGATATCAGAATCAGAATTAGCTTTATTCGCCAAGTATGTACAGCTCAAACAAGACAATGAGCTAAACATAAACATTAACTCCTATAAAATAAACAAAGGTAAAACAAACATGTATCTACTATATACAGTGTATATGTTGAGCCTCTAAGGACAACCAGCAGAACACAGACAGAAGGTGGGCTGAGGGATAAAGGGAATTGCCTGTCGTAAAGGCCTATTGCCTCAATGGTTACACATTGGGAGGTTAAGCCACAGAGAAAAGTAAAATTCATCGAAGTGCTTTCCATGAACTTGTTTGCTCTCTGTGTTGCAAAGCTGATGAGAGAATTGGCGAACTGCCTTGAACTGACTGAACTGACTGAAAACAGTATTAATTCATGTTGGATGCATACAGTCTTCTTTCCGTGAGAAACAACATCAGAAACACGCGTTTGACACTCCCTTATGTTGTGGTTAATGCGTTTCATTGTTATTTGTTCCTAGATTTTTTATCTGATGGTGTTAATGGAACTAATAACACAAGGATTTCCCTATTCTTTCATTTCAGAGCATTTGGTCATAAAATGTGTGTACAAATTGGATATTGCCATAATAATTATTGCCATAATTATTAAGCTGGCACACAGTGCATACAGTGTAAATGAGTTAGTTCCACTTTTGTTCCAATGCTTAATCTATGCATTCAAACATCACTCACACCACATCAAGTCTCAATGCCTGTCTCCTTGTTAGGAAGCAACAGACAAATAAAGTTATTAACAACCTAATTCACAATTTAACCAAGATGAAAAACAATATTTTCACATGTACACAAACACTAATCTAATTTGGTGGATGGATAGTAAAAGAGACATACATGAAGAGAGACAGAGGAGGAGACAGAGTAATAGACAGATACAGAGAGACACAAAGCAGGAGGGGGAGAGGAGAGAGATAGAGAGCAGTGAGAGAGGAAGGGAGACAGAGCATAGAGGGGGGAGAATGGGAGACAGTGAGAGAGAAAATAATGGAAGAGAGGGTCCAAGGGAGAGAGAGGGGGACAGCGGGAGGGGAGGATAAGAAGTAAGTAAGAAGGGGAGAGGGGGAGATTGAGAGGGAAAGAGAGGTGGAAATATAAATAAATATATGGAGGGGGAGGAGAGGGGGTGGAAGGAGTGAGGGCGAGATGAGGGAGATGATGGAGGGAGACTGGAGTGCACGTGGGGGAGGGGCCAGACGTGATTAGAGATGGATCAATGAGTGTGTCATGATTCCATTAACGCTGGACCATTGACATGTCAACACGGCTCCATTGTCCTGTTTGTTATAAACAGAAGAGCAGGCGGCGTCCATCGCCACCTTATCAATAGACAGTGATTGGTGGGTGGCCACATGCCTCTGCTGTGTTCTATGATCAATGCATGATGGAAGGCTGGTAGGAGAGTACAGTGTATCTGCTATCTGTCTCTCCTCTACCTCTACTGGAAACGGTTTGTTATGCTAATAAATCCAGGGTTTTATCGGCCTATCAGGAGCCCCGTGTGCTCTCGTCCACAAAGTTGTCACTTAAATCTGGAAAACAAGGAGGAAAAGATGTTTGCCCTGATTGTAACATTTATCTGGAACAACGAACAACAACAGATTCGATGAAGATGAACTCGTCTGTACACAACCTAAACCCAAGTTTGCCTTCAATCCGTCTCCTTGTTTTGGACCATAAACCCTAAAACACAAAAAATTGACGACGAACACACACTGAAAAAGCAGACGCAGCTGTTGTTTTACTAGAAACAATGGGGCTTTTTTTCAAAACGGGTACCACTTGATGGTCCCTGTTAAAATATCACAATAATATCCCGGACGATATTCAGGAAGCTTAAATCAGAACAACACAGCTCCAGGAAATCAGCATTTGACCTCCATTTGGAGCCTCCATTTAAACTGGCATAATCTCGACAGAGTTCAGACATTTATTATTCCAAGTGGCTCCCTCTTGTCCAAGATATTGGTTGGGAGAAATAATGAAAAACTGAGTGGGCACGTAATTAACCAAGTCAAGCACTTGCTAATTTAATTTACTCCCACTCCTATTTATTCCATTTCTTCATAAATACATTGAGTGAAGAGTCATACTTGGCAAATTCACTTCCAAGAGGGTCATGCGATCCTATGTGACTCATGTGGAATGTTTTTAATTAGCCGCAGAGATTAAATTAAAGGCAAACTTTTTCTCACATATTTCTCCCCACTCTACATTTTTATTGCACCCAGAGGTAAGCGCCACTGTTCCGCGCAGGACTGATTCAGTTAACACGTTTTAACCCGTTTAACTCAAATTGTAATCATTTCATTTATTTCAGTAATGCGGAAGCCAATTCTCATAAGTGGCTTTGTCAACAGGCACTAACTAATTTCTACCATCTACTGTTTCCAAAATGTCTGATATGACGCTTTACTTAGATACTTGTGTATACTGTTAAAACAATGCACTGCATAGTTAATAATGTGAATAATGTAGCATAAATTGTTAATAATGCACAAGTACATATATAATTAGTAATAGTATCAGCATCGAGTAGTATGTATATTGAAATTGAAAAGATTAACATCATTTTTCTTTCAGATTAGGACTAATGATTAAGGTTATACAATAACTATAATTATCAAACACACTGAACGTGGACAGTGGTCGCAGCCCCACAGCACATAATAACAACACCCTGATAATATTCTGCAGGATTATAATAATCATAATTATGGTCCAGGCTCGGCTACAGTGGAAACCTATTAAGGCCCTTATCCAAGCAGGGATCATTTAGCTGCAAAGAGAGGCGACTGCTCATCTCTCTGTACCTTTTGTTTGACTGGGAGAGGGCTCTTTGGTGCTGTTAAAATGTCCTTCAGCCTGGTGCCCTGCTGTGTGTGTGTGTGTGTGTTTATGTGGATGCACTGTGTCACCTCCATATGACACGAGGCGAGAACAGTCCATAGTCAGAGGTACTGCCTTTGAACCCGAACGTCCTCAGTTTACTTGTAGACGTCCTTGAGCAAGACACCCTGACCACTTCCTGCTGCTAATGGCTTGCATCTAAAAAGGTCTACTTGTGATATGCTGTGGATAAAGACATTTGCTAAAAAATAAAAAATAAAGACTTCATAGTGAATAGAAAGCATAGACAAAATCCAATCAAGTTCTGGTCTGTTGGCAATTAAAGTCAAGTCTTGAACTTCAAATTGGCAAAGCACTTTTCCACTGCTAGGTGCTCTGACTACTGGTGTTGGTCGATATCTCTTAATGACCTACACCTTGGTTTAGGGATTGTTAAATGAGTCCAGTAGTGCACACGGTCAGCAAAACATAACTGGGCCATTACGTTAAACATAAGTGTTACATCATAAGTATATTATTATATCTGTTATTGCAGTTTAAAGTTGTGACAATCCACTCAACTTCCTTGAGTCTGCAAAGCAGGAAACTTCTTTGGCTGTATTTTGTTTTTTCACAAACCAATGAATTCAGCATGTGTGATGTAGACATTTGAAATGAGACATTTGACTCATTCTGAGTCAATAAAGTTAACTCGATTCTAGTTTGATATCCCTTAATCACAGTTATCGTCTCCCAGGCGTTTCCAGGCCACGTTATCCAGACACCTCCTAACCCTCAGCCCTCTGAAGAACTTCAAGGAAAAACTCCCCCAAACTCAGAGGGAAGAAACTTTGAGAAGGAAGACAAGGGATCCCTCCTTCCAGAGATGGTCAGGACTGCAATGGGTGCCATAACGAGCACACATAATGGTAGCCTTAAAAGCAAAACAGTTCAAATTAAATCAAGCTGGTGGAAAACAGAAAAGCAGTAATGTGTGGTGAGTAAGCAGGGAGCTGTCTGTGGGGGGCGGCCAGGCAGTCATGGTGGTTTGGGGCTGCTCCAAACTGACTTTTTTTCCCTTCCAAACAACCGATAAAAATTAACTACCCGGGTAAAGTTTGTGTGGAAAACGTCATTGGATGGTAGCTATGATAAGCCACCAGTCCAAGTAGCAAAATGTAGCAAGCTAGATTGACATTGAAACAGCAGATCAATACTGGATTCCTGTTTTATGTGTTTCCCATGACATGCGACCACATGTAATGTACGTTAGCCTGAATAAAACTACAGATCTGTCTGTTTGGATGTTGACAGAAACAGCTGGAATAGTGTAAGTACACAACTCAACAACATATTTAACATAGGGCTAGTCACTTTAAGATACTTTAATGTGGAAATGTTACACAATACAGATTGAATTCATTTGATCAGATATTGATTCTGGGGCCCCATGCTCCCATAGGCTACTCTTGATCCTTTGCTGATAGACGATTCTATAAACTTTCCAAACTTAGTAAGTAAAGTAGTAAAGGTAACTAAAACTTTCCAAACTCAGCAGAAATGTCAAATTGAGACGTGTGTCAGTTGCAGGGGTTGAATTCTGAAACAATCTTAAAAAATAACAAAAAACATGCAGCAATTTATGAACGTTTAAAATAATGTTCAGAGCAAATGAAATTGATAGTTACAAATTCTAAAGTAACTACGTATTTAGTATGCAACACATTGTTCACATTATATACATTGTTCACAATTCAAATCTACAATATATTGATTAACTGTCTGAAAAATGGTTAAAAAAATAAATAAATAAAAACCTTGGCTACAACCTAGTTTTTCGGTCCTTATTGAATAACACTTTTGACATGTTACACATGCAGGGTCCAAAATTAAACTTTTTTCGATTTGTCTTTTTACCCACTTTAGTGTCTTAGTAATAATTAATACACAGAGATCTCTTCATGGGTTTTTACTGAAAACCAAGCAAGCATAACAAAACGTATGACGTCATACGCACCAACAGGATCACAGCCTACCAACAGAGGCCACTGGAGGAGCCTGAACCATAACACCCACCATGGTGGAAGAATCTGCCAGTCAAGGAATTGTTTTCACATATAACGGTGACATCTTGGACCTGTCAAATGGTCCAAGCTATGCACACCGGTTTAGGTGTTCACTTCTGAACTCTGCACGTGGGTATTTTTGTTCATATTTGTCTCTTCATTCATTGAATACCAACACACGATTACTTTGTAATAACAAACGCAATATCCGCGTGACGGCCAGCCTGGAAGCCGGACATTCACGCCTAAAATAGTTTCTGAAACAGCAACTCTGCAACCGTGGGCTTGTGCCCAGCCTAGCTGTTTGTGTTTCGCATCGACGATAATGTTTAGATAAAAATAACGGCGAACAGCTTTTTTTAAATTTTTTTATTGCGCCGACGTCGTGAGAATGGCGGTGGAGCGCAGGGCGCCGGTGTTGGTGGAACACCACCGTCTCACATCCCGAGTGGAAATTTTTTTAATGTGTTACCTTCTCTCTTCCTCTCCATTCCTTGCTCTGTGTTATCTAGTTCTATCCAACCCTCTCTCACCCCACATTCTCTCTCTCTCTCTCTCCCTATTCTCTCTCTCTCTCTCTCTCTCTCTCTCTCTCTCTCTCTCTCTCTCTCTCTCTCTCTCTCTCTCTCATTCTTTCTGTATCTATTCCTCTCTCTGTGGGCCGGGCCTCTGCCAGAACCGTTGCAGTACCATCATTATGCTGTCTGGATGTTTCAAACATGGGTGTTGTGTGAGTTCTATTTAAATCAATGGGCTCTCAACCCAGGGCCCCAAGTTAAATATACCCATTGTAGTTTGCCTTTTGATTATTAGCATCACAGTGAATAGGAAAATAATAGAACAAAATAACTCTTTCTTCTTGTTCTATACTTCCCACTGCTTCCAATTGCTATAACAATAGCTGTAATTATCTAGTTTAAAACACAGCTAAACCACTAGTTATGTCACTAGTTAAATCATCTTGCCAGCGATACACACATCTGAGTCAACACTTTGCGCCAGTGTTCTCTCACACCCTGCGTTAATTCAGCTGAATTTCCCCTCTGGGATCGATAAAGTATATACCTATGTATCTATGTATGCAGAAGCCAGAAAGCACTCCCTTCAAACCTGAGACATCATACATGGCGCTCAGTTGTCTGAACAACGGGCACGTTGCATCATCCATGTTTCATTGCGGTGCTCATGGTCCGGGGTCCCGGGGCGGGGATGTGATCAGACGGCTTCGCCCTCATCTCCACGTAATGAGGCCTTCTGAGGCACCTCCACCCAAGGGTCATCATGGGAGGTGTTGTTTACAGCAGCAAAACACACGTACACAGACACAGGGGCATAGCAGAACGAGCAGGGCTTGATGCTGGAGTGACGGGATGTTGGTATCGACCACATCTATCCAGGTTCAGTGTCATATGTTCACATGGACACGTGCAATACAACATGTTACTGACAGGTTCAGCTTCATATCTACACATGGATATGTGCTCTACTACACGTTACTGATAGGTTCAGCTCCATATCTACACATGGTTACGTGCTCTACTACACATTACTGACAGATTCAGCTTCATATCTTCACATGAATACATGCTCTACTACATGTTATGGGTGGCAGTAGCTCAGTGGATAGAGCGGGTCGTCCACTAACCGGCGTGTTGGTGGTTAGATGCCCACCTCAGGCTCTCACCATCTCAAAGTGTCCTTGAGGAAGACACTGAGCGCTGTACATAGCTGCCCCCTGCAAAATGTAAGTCTCTTTAGACCAAAGCTTCAAGGGCCCAAAATGTATTATTTACTTTAAATATTACTGACCACATTACACCTGTTGCAGGTGTACCTCTACGTAGCAAGTGTTGGGGGTTATTAAACCATTCAAAAGGAGTATTACATGGATTGTTTTGAATCCCCACAACGTTTGTTCTGCCATCATGGGCAGGAGACACTGGGATTGTGCCAATGCACTACAATCTATGCAAGGAAAACCACAAACTAATCTCAATCTCAAACATCTGGTCTAATTATGTAGACACTTTGGTCTAATCCATAGACACAAAACCAAATATTGATGTGAATTATTTGGTGTAATTTGTACAACTGAAAAAGAGCCATTCTAGTCTGACTCCTATCAGCTCAGCCCTCTCACTCTCAAGGTCAACTCTGTGAATCCATAATTTCCCTGTGACATGTTCTGGACTAGTGGAATCAGGACTCCTGAATACAATCTACTGTAAAGAGCAGGTTTTGTCTCTTTGTCAAGAACATTAAGCAGGATCTCAATGGATATAATTCCTTTTCAAGCTTTTGACTGAATCATAAATCTCTATAAAAGGTGGGGGTATTAGCGAGATTGCTTTTCTATTCAAATGATTCCCGTTCCTTCTCAATAGAGTATTACAGGTGTTAATGGATGGCCAGCCCTCTGCCAAAAGGCCTGGACAAAATCACCTTCTGGACTAATCAAGCATTAAAGCATGTAACAATGGTACTCATAAGTTATATCTGCTCCAGTTATTAAAACTAAAACCAAAATGCACCTTTTAGGAGACATGCTGCATATTAAACACTTGGTGCTAAAGAAAGATGTTTGGTTTTTTCTCTCGTTATTTCTAGCTATTTCATGTGTTATGTGTGTGTGTATGTGTGTGTTTGTATGTTTGCTCCACAACATAAGTGGAGAGATGAGAGAGAGAGAGAGCGAGAGAGAGCGAGAGAGAGAGAGAGAGAGAGAGAGAGAGAGAGAGAGAGAGAGAGAGAGAGAGAGAGAGAAGGACCCTCACACAACAATACCAGCTTGAACCGCATAAAATACCAGCCTGAATCAAGGCACGTCTCTGATGCTTCAAGAGCACTGCTCTGCAGGATGCTGGCATTCAAATTAATTTCACAATGCTGTCCCTCCGTCACTCTCTCTCTCTCTCTCTCTCTCTGCAATTCTCTGCCTCTCTCGCCCATGTGGTTGTCTCTCTTGCCTCTTACTGTTAATTCTCATTTACATCTTAGTTTCTTTCACATGGCCTTTCCTTCTATTCTAAAAATGACAGTTAAGCAAAACTGAATTATTCACAGCACTGTTTATTGAAGTACAAAACATCCACATGACATAAAGCCCATTATTTAATCACTGCCGAGAACCGTTCACAAAGAAACACCTGATTTTTTGCCTCTTTGTTTAAAAAAAATTGGATTGAATTAGTTAATGTTAAGAGACCGATTAGCCTATTTCCCAGCGTGGGTTCCCACCAGGAATTGCTTTGTAGCAGGAGTCCAGATACTGAGAACGTTCTGGAACAAGGGTTTAATTCCATGATTACAGCCTTGAGCTGTCCATTTCTCTCTCTCTCTCTCTCTCTCTCTCTCTCTCTCTCTCTCTCTCTCTCTCTCTCTCTCTCTCTCTCTCTCTCTCTCTCTCTCTCTCTCTCTCTCTCTCTCTCTCACTCATTCACACTCTCTCTCTGTCACTTCCCCTTGGCTCCCCCTCTCCCCCACGGTCTCTGGCTCCCTTCCCCTCTCTGTCACTCTGTCATTGGATGTCTGCCAGGAGATACAGTTAAATAAAAGATGAGGCTCCGGGTTATGGGACTTGTCAATCAGTCATTCATCTATAACCTTCCTTCTCTCCCTCTTTCTCCTCCCTTCTTTTTATTTATCATTCTCGCTTGCCTCTTCTCCTTCATCTCTCTCTCTTTCATTTATTTCCCCTACCAAACCTGTTACACTCTCTCAGTTCTCCTTTTCTCACCACAGCTCTCTCCATTCTTTTTATTCATTTCGCTCTCCCATCTCCCAGTTAGTCCTCTCTCTCTCTCTCTCTCTCTCTCTCTCTCTCTCTCTCTCTCTCTCTCTCTCTCTCTCTCTCTCTCTCTCTCTCCCTCTCAGATGCCCTCTGTCTCTCTTTACCTCTCTCTTCTGCGCTGCCTTTCCACTGTCTGTCTGAACTGCTATCCAGTGCACTGATTTAACCTTGGCTAACATGGCTAACGTAGCAGTGATTCACCATTATTATCAACAGACTCATTACTTTAGTCATAGTTGGTGCAATTTTTTATGCATATTTATTCATTATTAAAAATGAAAAATTGCATTTCCATCAAAAGTCATGGTCCCTGAGGGAGTGAGATGAAACATAATGCTTTTCAATCACAGAAAAAATACTTTAGGGGCAGCAACTCAGAAGATCCATCTCATTCAGAAAGTACTTGGTGAACTTATCTTCAAAACACATACATTTCATCAAAAATATTTTAAACTGATTCATCATATATATTCATTTATCTTGAATTTAATATATCTTAGCTACAATATTCCTACCAAACAGATGATTGCATTCATGGTAATGTCTAATCAGTTCTGCCAATAATGCTATGTATTAGTATTAACGTAATGTAATCCATTGTCAAACATTCTTTGGTCGTTGTTAAAGTTACCTACAAAATAAGTTTTGGATGCACATGTCGTTGGACACATCTCAGACACCTGAGCAGCAGTGTGTCTTGAGAAGACGCCGTACTTCCTGCAGAAAATAATTATGGTAACACATCTCACATAACATTTTTGGCACGTATTGCACCTCCAAGAGGTGGATTTCGGCAAGTGAAATCTCGGCAGATGACAGCAATTTCCACATTTTGTGTGGTCAGATTGTTCAGAAATGCAAGCCAAACGTGATTTGTTTCACTTTATTTCCACAATGGGAATCGAGATTATCCCCAACTGGTCTTAATAATGGAAGGTTTAGTAATGAAGCCAAATCTAAAAAAAAAAGTACAAAACAATGTCATCAGCAAAGAACTTCTTCGATCTTACCCAGCCCTAAATCATGTACACGTGTTGTAGTTTGATGCCCACTTAAGCAGCTGGTGCACCAAAGTTTCTCTGAGACATTCATAATGAATATAATCCGACTCTGCACCAAAACACAGCTTTGCTCCAGTAGTCCAGGCATTATTTATTAAGATTCAGAGTAAATCACTGGCACAATTATTTTTTTACTTTTTACACAGAATGCTATTCCATTGTCTCACCACACAACCCTTAATTATATCCCCATTGTTTTGTCTCCTTTCATTATTGCGCTCACCATTTTGATCGCATACATTTCGACTTTTTGGGGGGCTTTAGTGTATTCCAAATAAGCCTGACAGTAAAGCACCTCTGCTTTGTCGTCTATATCGTCTATGTCGACTGAATAATATATGAGCATCTGTGGCTTTCCGCCGCAAAAAGCCAAACTTTTACATTAAAATTCCTCCCAGCTTAACCCCATCGGTTCATCACCAGTAACATAACAATACAAGCTATTTTACCGCAGAGAAAACACCAATATATCTCCAAGTCCCTGGTGGCACCAGGGCAGCCATGACCCTCTGAGCTATTCAAATCATTACCACTAGAACAATGAGGTTCACCTTAGACCCGGTTGCTATGGTGACGGCTAAGTGCCGCCGCAGAGTTGAGTTGTCTGGCAGTCGGCGTTGTGGCATCGGCGACAACGCGCGCCTCAACACAAATTAATGCATGACTTATGCATACGGATGTGTGGCCATGCATGTGTCTGCATGTGTCACATATACATAAACAGGCCCGCAGACATTAGGAATCTGGTTGGCGTGTAGAAATATGCCAGTGCTAATGGGAGGTTTAGAAACCACCCACGCTCGTTTCTCTCGTGCTCAGGCACACACAAAAACAGACACAATTACATGCCCAAGTATGTTTGCACACACGTAGAAACAAATCCCGTCCACACTAACTAACAAACAACACCATGGGGTGGGAGCGGCCAGTGAGCCCGGTCCCATGAACACGCACGGCCCCCACGACGGGCACACGGAGCGGGCGGGTAAAGAGACAGACAGGGCCGACGGCTGCCGCAGCACTAGATGGCTGCGTTCTCCCCGGCGCCAGCTGCTGATCTGGCCAGTGACACGCTGGTCACGCAGAGGCTGGGGCGGGTCACTGAGGAGCGGACTGGTTGTTCTGACTCATGCTCTCACCTAGCAACCCATTATTGACTTATTTATGGTTTGCTAATGAGAGACGTTTACACATTTACGCCTGATTGATCCATTCATCCATCCACCAATCCACTCATCCATTCATCCATCCATCAATCCACTCATCCATTCATCCATCCACCAATTCACTCATCCATTCATCCACTTATCCATCGATAGAACAAATTAGCTGAATTTGCAATTAAAATTAAGCTGTTTTCAAAGGCGTCTTTGGTACCTAATTGTTCCATGAATGAAACCCAAAACAGTGTCAAAATATTTTTTGCAGTGTGTTGTTTTTATTAAATGGGACCAATTATAAAATGTTTACCACAAAAACTTTCCAAGCAATTATCTCCATGTTCACTGATCATTTATGACTGAATAATAGGATAATACGTTGACATCAGATGAACACAGAATCACACACACAGAACAACACACACAGGTTCCCTCACTCACTCATTCACAGGTACACTTTATTGGTCATTCTCAGTATTTTTTTAGATATGGGAACGAAATATGTTCTCATTTGACCCATCCTCTGGTACATAGAAGCAGACGATGTGTTCAGCGCCTGGTGTGCAAGTTGGGGTTCAGTGTCTTGCTCAAGGACACTTCAACATACGGACAGTTGGAGGAGGAGGATCGAGGGAATCGAACCGCCGACCCCACGGTTAGTGAACAACCCGCTCTATCCACTGAGCTACTGCCGCCCCTACGAGCACCTACACACACTCACAACACACACATATACAGACACATACTTCCTTCTGTTTTTCTCTCGGTTTCCGTCTGTCTCTCTTCCACCCTCGCTCCCTGCTACCCAATGTCTCTCTTCCTCCCTCGCCCCCTGCCACCCAGCGTCTCTCTTCCTCACTCGCTCCCTGCTACCCAATGTCTCTCTTCCACCCTCGCTCCCTGCTACCCAATGTCTCTCTTCCTCCCTCGCTCCCTGCCACCCAGCGTCGCTCTTCCTCACTCGCTCCCTGCTACCCAATGTCTCTCTTCCACCCTCGCTCCCTGCTACCCAGTGTCTCTCTTCCACCCTCGCTCCCTGCTACCCAATGTCTCTCTTCCACCCTCGCTCCCTGCTACCCAATGTCTCTCTTCCTCCCTCGCTCCCTGCCACCCAGCGTCTCTCTTCCTCACTCGCTCCCTGCTACCCAATGTCTCTCTTCCACCCTCGCTCCCTGCTACCCAGTGTCTCTCTTCCACCCTCGCTCCCTGCTACCCAATGTCTCTCTTCCTCCCTCGCTCCCTGCCACCCAGTGTCTCTCTTCCTTCCTCGCTCCCTGCTACCCAGTGTCTCTCTTCCTCCCTCGCTCCCTGCTACCCAATGTCTCTCTTCCTCCGTCGCTCCCTGCTACCCAATGTCTCTCTTCCTTCCTCGCTCCCTGCTACCCAGTGTCTCTCTTCCTCCCTCGCTCCCTGCTACCCAGTGTCTCTCTTCCTCCGTCGCTCCCTGCTACCCAATGTCTCTCTTCCTACCTCGCTCCCTGCCACCCAGCGCCTCCCTTTCCAATTCTTGCTCCCCCCAAATTCCTCCCTCGGGTTTGCTGCAGAGCATTTTATCCTTAACTGACAGAGAGAGGGAGAGAGAGAGATAGAGAGAGATAGAGAGAGTGCAGGAGGGAGGCTGTAAAGAGAGAGAATGATAGAGAGTGACATAGAGAGTAGGAGAGCGAGAGAGAGGGGATAAAGAGAGAGAATGATAGAGAGAGAGTTGGAGAGAGAAAAAGTGGGAGAAGATAAAAAAGGAGAGAGAGGCTAGAGGAGAGAGTAGGAGAGGAGAGAGGGAGGATAAAGAGAGAGAATGATAGAGAGAGAGTTGGAGAGAGAAAAAGTGGTAGAAGATAAAAAAGGAGAGAGAGGCTAGGGGAGAGAGTAGGAGAGGAGAGAGGGAGGACAGGAAGAGAGAGAGCGACAGTGGGTGAGAAAGACAGAGAGAGTGAGAAAACTATCTAGGGAGAGAGAGAGAGGGGTACATGATTGGAGAGTGAGGGAAAGTGAGAGCGGGTTAGAGGAGGAGGGTCACATTGATAACAAGATGGCCATCATCACTGTGATAATGGAGCCTCTGATTGTGATGATAATTCACTAATAATTATACAGGAAGCTGTCACAAATGTGCAATCAGTTAGAGAGGGAAGGTGGGGAGGGAGGGATGGAGTCGGGGAGAGAGAGCTAGACACAGGAGATAGGGATGGGGAGGGAGGAATTGATTGTAGAGCCAACAACTGCTGTCTATTGAGAGAAAATGCAGCGTTTTGGGGTGTAATGGATAGGTTCAGTGGTGACCTGAATTAGCCTTTCATACTTTAATTGGTCACTTATCGAGGAACTTTAACTCTTTCATGACGGGAACATTTCATGATTTCACGATTAAACAGATGGATGAGAAAAGACCATGTTTTCTTCTGAATGAACAGAGCTGTACTGAGCATGACCACGGCTTCACAAGGGTGTTTCTCAAGCCTCTCAACATGCTCAGTATTGGAACAGATTAAGCCCTACATATGTTATTCCATTGTGATTTGATGTGCTTACAAACACAAGCAAACACAAACACAATAATTAAACTTGAGTCTTGAGCTTGCCGGTGCAGCAAGCGCACTCCCACACATACATGACAACACGGTCACCCATACATGACAACACAGTCACACATACAGGGAACACACACACACACCCACGGACAGTGACCATGACCCCTTGTAACGTACTCCATCATTAACTCATGGTGTTTTCTGGTCCCCCAGCTGACAGCAACCCAGCCTCAGCTACCGCCATCCTCTGAAGACAATCAAGCTCAAGACAAGTCGGTTCAACACAGAAGGCCTGGCCAGGGGTCGTCAACCTGTCGCTCGTTCAGTCATCACATGTGGCTAACCGACAAGGAACAGCAATGGATTCTATCATCAATGTTCACATGTTCAGTAGTAGATCGAGTAGATTGTTGTGTAAACTCTTCTTTGGCTCTTCTAAGAACTATTTCAAGTCATACATTTTTGTATGGCTCCACCAAAAAATTCCCGACTCCTGGTCCAGCCCTAGCCTCCTCCCAGCAGACACCTCATCCAGCCCGATCTCCTCCCAGCTTCATCCAGCAGCCCTCCAGAAGACCGCCGCAAGGCCTCAGAGCATGAGTATTCGAGAAAAAGAGATCAGTCTCAAAATACTCTGTGTGTGCGTCAGCAGCAGTGGTGGAATCCCAGGGGCTCCTGTTGCTGTGAGGTAGGAGCCAGACGCAGAGGATCAGATGGGAGCTAACATGTAGGGGATAGCACGATAGCACAGAGAACCATTTATCTTCTGATGCCCCGTCCTCCCAGAGTAATCTGCAAAAGCATGTAAAACTGACTGATCTCGTTTCCCTTGGTGGCCAAAAGGCCTCCTGCAAGACTTGGTTAGTAGGATTAGAATGATAGCACAGTGAGACAGATATGAAGTAAGATACAGGGTTTAGTCTGTGTGGGGTCAGGGGATCAGAGATAGGACTCAGTGAACAAAGAGGGGTTAGTGTGTGTGAGGGCAGGGGATCAGAGATAGGACTCAGAACAGAGAGGGGTTAGTGTGTGTGGAAGGTCAGGAGATCAGAGATAGGACTCAGAGAACAAAGAGGGGTGTGTGTGTGTGAGGGCAGGGAATCAGAGATAGGACTTGGAGAACAGAGAGGGGTGTGTGTGTGTGTGGAGGTGACAGTGTGGGTGGACAGAGAAACGCATGTGAGGCAACATGAGGGTGTAGGCAGCAGGCAGGCCCTGAATAGTAATATAACGTGCAGAGAGTGGCCGTACATAAAGCCAATTCGTAGCACCCTTGGTGGGTTTGTCATGTTGCTCTCCCCGTTGAACAAGGGTGTCAACTGGCAGAGCCTAGGAAACAAAACAGAGAGTGCAGGAGAAGTTCATGTAATTCACATCAGGCCTTTTCGGGCACACAATCCGTTCCTGGATTAGACCTTTGGCCATAGTTTTGAATTTCGAGTTGGACTCCTCCAGTTGTTTCTTCAATACAAACTTGTTCGTCCATTTTGTGTCACTCTGTCTGGTTTCATTGGTTGCTGGTGACGGCAACGCCCAGACGATATTCACCCTGAGTTATGAACTCGCTGGTGGATGTGTATGAGCTGCAGGATAACTTCATCACACTGGAGCTTGAAGGGGCTTGGAAGCAGCGTTCTCTACGGCACTCAGTCTTTTCAGAGCTGCTCGTAATAACCCTGCTAAGAGGCAGGGGACTCCTGAAGTCCTTTAAATATTCAACAACAAGAAACAACAAAACAGGAGCAACCTCTTTTTCAACTGCACGTGCCCTTGAGTTGAGGAAACTGACAAAAGAGACTTTTCAGGACACCGGTTGTACGTGAAGATATTTGTGTGTCCATTGTGTCTCAACAGTACTGAACTAGTATTTAACTTACTTATTTGTTATCATTGAGCTGAACTGATGATTCTGTGGACAGAACATATAAGAGGTAGTGGATGTGTAGAGGACAGAACATATAAGGGGTGGTATGTTAGAGGAAGTGGATGTGTAGGAGAACAGAACATGTTGGAGGTAGTGGATGTGTGCAGGACAGAACATGTTAGTGGTAGTGGATGTGTGGGAGGACACAACATGGTAGAGGTAGTGGATGTGTGGGAGAACACATGTTCAAGGTCGTGGATGTGTGGAGGACAGACTATGTTAGAGTTGGTGGATGTGTGGAGGACAGAACATATAGGGTTGGTATGTTAGAGGTAGTGGATGTGTGGGAGGAAAGAACATGATAGATGTAGTGGATGTGTGCAGGACAGAACACGGTAGTGGTAGTTGATGCGTGGGAGAACACAACATGTTGAAGGTAGTGGATGTGAGGGAGGGCAGTACATGTTTGAGGTAGTGGATGTGTGGAGGACAGAACATATAAAGGTTGGCATGTTAGAGGTAGTGGTTGTGTGCAGGGCAGAACATGTTAGAGGGTGTGGATGTGTGGAGGACAGGACATCTAAGGGTTGGTATGTTAGAGGGAGACAATGTGAGGGAGAGCAGAACACGTTAGAGGTAGAGGATGTGAGGGAGGACAGAACATGTTAGAGGTTGTGGATGTGTGGAGGACAGAACAAATAAGGGTTGGTATGTTAGAGGGAGAGGATGTGTGAGAGGACAGAGAAAGTCATACCTCATATACAAAAATGTATGGACCTAGTGGATGTATGGAGGCTGTGGGATACATTTGGATAAAAGTGTTCAACAACAAATATTGCTAAATATTAATGTGTGTATATGGATGGGTTGGCATGAAGATGATTTGAGGCTGAGAGGCATAAAGGCAAAAGTTTGTGTATTCCACTGAGCGTTCTGTTCAGTTCCGCTGTCGTGTCCCATTAAAAGTGAAATAATAATAAACAAACAAATCCCAAAATAATGACTCATATTCGTGTCATTTCAGTGAGATGATTTATGTGTGTGTCTCTAGAGCACAGGGAGGACCCCCCTCCTGTTACACCTGTCGGTCTGCTCTCTTCCAATGAGTCATCCCTCTCTCTCTCTCTCTCTCTCTTGCTCTCTCTCTCTCTCTCTCTCTCTCTCTCTCTCTCTCTCTCTCTCTCTCTCTCTCTTGCTCTCTCTCTCTCTCTCTCTCTCTCTCTCTCTCTCTCTCTCTCTCTCTCTCTCTCTCTCTCTCTCTCTCTCTCTCTCTCTCTCTCTAGTGCTCTGTCACTCTCTCTTTATATTTCTCTTCATCTCTTCCTCTCTGTAGGTGTCACACTTGTGTGTCCATCCATCAATTATTCCTCTCGCTCTCTCTCAATTCTCTCTCAATGTCTCACCAGTCTATGTTAATGTTTCTCTCTCTCTCTCTCTCTCTCTTTCTCTCTCTCTCTCTCTCTCTCTCTCTCTCTCTCTCTCTCTCTCTCTCTCTCTCTCTCTCTCTCTCTCTCTCTCTCTCTTCTCTCTCTCTCCTCTGTCGCTTTCTCTCTCTGTCACAGGTGTATGTCTCTCGCCCGCCGTCTCGCCGTGGTCAGAGGCACTGTAAAAACACTCGCTATGTGACACCTGCCTGTGATTTCAGTGCACCCGGAGGTCAGGGGAAGCTACAGGCTCGCCTCCTCCATCTGTCCAGTGTTTGTCATCGCCTGGCCGCCGGTTCGATCCCCAGCGACTCCATTAGATTAAAATGTTATCCTTGTTACCGCGGTCACACACAGACTGTCGGTGACAGGAAGAGGAAATCCACATGGTGTGTGGGTACGTGCCAGGACTGGGCAAGCGCACACACACACACACACACACACATGCACATGCACACACACACACACACACACACACACACACACACACACACACACACACACACACACACACACACAACACACACACACACACACACACACACACACACACACACACACACACACAGAAACACTGTTAACATTACGTTTATTTAGTTCTTACACAAAATAAGTTTGCTAGTTGATGCTAAGCATGAATGTATAACCACTGTGATGTCACAAAATGCAACCCTTCACATCAATCACAATAACGTTTCTATTGACCATTGGTCAACCACACACTGGGAGGGTGAATGTGTGTACTTTAAATTAAATGCTAACGCTATTAGCTCATGAATTCAGGAAAGCAAACCAGAAAACCAGACCAGTAAATCAGAATTTTTTTAGTGCACAGAATTTCCGATAAGTTACACATGATTAGCTAAATGTGGTGTTAGTTCAGCTAATCAAACATGACTGATTAATTACTCACTACCACTTCTAGCCTCAAATACTTGGCCTACTACTAAATATGCTTTGGTGGCTGAATAGCTCAGGAAAAATAAAGGCAGATGTATCTCTGATGCATCAATGCTTATGAAATACACAAATCAATGGCAAATATACTTTACAGACTTCAAGGTTGTTGCAGAAGGAAAATCAAAGCCCTCTGAAAGATGAAGACACCACGCCACAAAACAATTAGTGGCGCAACCTGGAAACGCGACAAGCATCTGAGACTGAGTTTCTATGTTTTCCAAACACCCCACCAGCAGTCGTGTGTCATAACTCATATCCTCACTCGTTAATAACATCATTCTTCAGAATCCAGAATGGAAGCTGGGCCGGCAGCGCAGACTCCTGTGCCTCCCAGTCATCACCACGGCGCTGCTTCCCACCCGACCTGAGCTCACGCTTGGCGGCCCCAGAAGAGCCGACCACAGACCTCACTCTCTCCCGCATGGCGACCTGCAGGTGTCACGCCTGTCATGGCCACCGTGGCGACCTCTGGTGGCCAGTGGGGTTCAGGCCCACCTCAGGGTGTTGGGCTGTGCTGTGAAGGAGATGCTGCCACCACACCTGTTTTCCATGGTGCTGCCGGTTACTTCTCTCTCTGATGCTGACGGTGGTGGACTGTTCTGTCCAGCTTATGATGGGCTTGCTACGTTATGGACTCACTGTTAAATCCCTGTATTGTCCAGCTTTATGTCGAGGCTACAGCAGTGCCATTCCATTAGGTTCTGTCATTCCCTGTGTTCCTCATGTTTTCCCACTCCCTGTGCTCTCTGGTCTGTCTCCCTCTCTTGGTGTGTGTGTGTGTGTGTGTGTGTGTGTGTGTGTATGTGCAGTGGGCGTGGCCATTCATTCTCCCCGCACCCGGATTTGCTATTCAACCCATTCACCTGTTCCAAGCCGCATCCCTGCTATCCATCTCCACCTCATCAGCGCCTCAGAACCGTCTACGTTCATTGTCAGGCCGTTGTTTCAACCACGATGGTTAGATTCATAGCACCTGGAATTGTGCGTTAAGGTTTATTTCTCATGGGACCTTTACTGCTACGACTGTCTAACATGTTCTCCATTTGTCTCAGGATCACTTACCATCTACCTGATGGATCCTGCTCCCCCCTCACCCACCTTCCTGCTCCCCCCTCACCCTCCATCCTGCTCTTCACCCTCACCCACACCATCCTGCTCCTCACCCTCACTCACCATCCTGCTCCTCACCCTCACCCACCATCCTGCTCCCCCCTCACCCACCATCCTGCTCCTCACCCTCACCCACCATCCTGCTCCTCAACCTCACCCACCATCCTGCTCCCCCCTCACCCACCATTCTGCTCCTCACCCTCACCCACCATCCTCCTCCTCACCCTCACCCACACCATCCTGCTCCTCACCCTCACCCACCTTCCTCCTCCTCACCCTCACCCACCTTCCTGCTCCTCACCCTCACCCACCATCCTGCTCCTCACCCTCACCCACCATCCTGCTCCCCCCTCACCCACCATCCTGCTCCTCACCCTAACCCTCACCATCCTGCTCCTCACCCTCACCCACCATCCTGCTCCTCACCCTCAGAAGGGGAATGCGGTACATGCAGATGTAAGAAGATGGTCTGACCTCGATGGTTCTATCTCTATCTCTATCCTTCTCTCTTCTATCTCATCCATGGGTTAGAGAAGTATTTTCCCATTCGTCCTTCGATTTCCTTCGGACACTTTTTTCTTTTAGTGTCCTTTGAATGTTTGGAGGAGGCGGTTGACTGGGCCACTCAATAGCATCAACTCTACCCCAGGTCTAGCCTGAGGGGCTCATCAAGCAGGTCAACGTTTTTAAAAAGGCAATACCCAGCGCGCCGTCATTTGATGATGGCACAATGCACCACTGCCAAGCTCCTTTATATTTTTGGGTGTGCCTCCCATTTCTTTTTCGCAGCACTTAAATGCTAAAATATGTCAGCAATTGGCAGCATGGCTGGCCGACGAGAGAAGACATGACAGCGAGCTAACGTCTTTTTGAGTTAATTCTTACGAAAATAAAATAGCACAATTCCACATGCTCCAAAAACGCTGTGAGCGGCTCTCACGAAGCACTGTCCCTGGGGAGTTTCTGCAGCGGCTGCGTCTGTACGACGCCGTTCTGAGTGCTCAGCCCCACACTCTCACAGAGTTAGCGTTAGCACCCACACATGTGTCCTCAAAGCCGCGGTCAGCTGAGACTCAGTTGGGGGCCACGAGTGCCACCCCGCTCCGCCATGTTTTCCAATGGAGAAAACCTCCACCACCGCGCCTCCCGAATGACGGCAGATCCTCGGGCCGCCCCTGCATGAGGAGACAGAGTAACACTCAGACGACTGTGGAGCCACGTGCCGCGGCGTGATGGATGGATGGTAACGCAGAGCCCCCATTTACCTGTAAAGGTTATCGACGAGATGGAGCCATTTTAAATCGACCGCCGCAGTTAAATCGTTCAGCAACTCTTCATGGCACTTATTTAATCCACCCAATTAGATTATTTAATGTGGGCGGACGCCCGGGAGAGGATTAGTGAAGGAAGCTTATAAATAGGGAGGATAAAGAGATGAGGAGATTCCACGTGGCACTTCATGGTACAATATACACAACATTGTACATTGTATACTGTTCACAACCATCGCGGGACAGCACTTTAGTCACATCAGAAAGGAGATTGAAGATCACAGATCACATTTTAAGATAATTAGCATTTCGGTAGATGAGCACTTGATGACAGATAGGGAGATGTTTTGTTCAACTTTTTGTTATTTGGCAATCTGATGGTGTGTTTTCTGTGGCAATAAACTCCTTTGACTCTTGAAGTATGGAGGCAGAGAGATGTGGAGAGATGGACAGATAGAGAGAAAGAAAATGAAGCGTGGAAAACTATAACACGGTAGAAACATTTGTACTTGTGCAGTGCCCCCCCTGGCCAAACAGAGCAGCTTGGCTCTTCTAACGGAGTTCCCTGTGGGGGGAGCATCCGTCCTTCTCATGAAACACAACAGGTTCGAGTTCTGGGTTCAAACCCAGGCCTCTGCAGCCCATCCTGTAGGAGTCCTCCAGCCAGGAGGACTTCTGACTGCACCTGAATGACTTTTGGATGAAAGTATCTCATACATGACTACGCTGGTAAACATACAATACATGATACAAGGGGAAATAAAAACAGTATTGGTGGAAAGTGTATTTCTGTGCGTGGGTATTTGTGAACATGTATGTGTGTGTGTGTTTGAGTGTGTGCATTTATATGCAAATGACTATGTAAATATGTACTTTTTTTCAAGCATGCGTGTGTGTGCTTATGTGCAGCGGTCTGTGCAACCACCTGGTGTGTGTGTGTGTGTGTGTGTGTGTGTGTGTGTGTGTGTGTGTGTGTGTGTGTGTGTGGCTGTAACCCCCCCCCCCATCAGTACCTCCAGGGTCCAGACACCTGCTACCAGGCAACTGTTGCTACGCCGTCTGGACGCGCTAAACCCAGTGTGTTGTCTGTCCTCTCAGGATCCCCATCACAACAGGAGCTGTACTTCTGTACTGTACTGTACTCCCATACCGCATGGGGTCCACGCCTTGTCTTTCGCTCTACAACACATCTGCTGTAACTACGTATGAGTGGACGTGACCTAGGCCTTTCCAGGCCTACATCGAAATGTAGGCCTGGAAACGATGATTACGTTGAGCCGTTTGGTAGCCGCTCATGAAGAAAGAAGCTCAAATTATGTCTGGTAAAAATATTCCCTGCACTGGCCATGGTCTTTCAATTAGTTAAAACGTGTTTCCAGAAGGTTTTTGAAACACTTTTAGACGATGAAGTGCAGTGCAACGTCCACAAATGTGTGGAGAGGAAATTAGGAAGATTGGCTTAGTGCTCTCATGAAATAGAACATTATAGAATAGAAAAGCATTGAACTTAATTGAATTGACCCTTAATTGGCATCGGCGACAGGGTAACTCTCTGTAGCTCTCGTTTGCCTATGTTTTGTCTTGAATAACGTATTAAACATATTTTTTATGTTGGATATAACAAAACGATAACGACAAAAAGCATTTTTCTCAATTAAAGGACCCCTATTGTAGCCCCAGGGGGGGCGTTGATTCGCCATTACGAGACATTTCACCATCTACCCTCTAGTGACATCACACATGGGAGAGTCCACCTAGCTGTATGATGGCTCAGGCTACCCATTGGTTTAGTCCACCGGGAGGGCTATCTTACATCAGGGTGGACTCTCCCATGTGTGATATCACCAGAGGGTAGATGGTGAAATGGCTTGTAATGGCTAATCAACAAAACACCGGGAGGTAAAACAGGGGGCCTTTTAATCAGGGCTTATAATGCGACACAAAACACTATCCCAAAATCTATCAAATAGTACGCTTTGGAAACCCGCTGCAGAATCAATTGAATGAATCAAAACCTTGTGAATCACTCAACGCTAAAAGCCATAATCCCCACGCCGACACAGCACCGTGACAACACCATCCCTCTGTCCACAGAGCCACTGCTGCCTGGCAACCAACAACCCCGCCATCCCAACGACCCCTGACCCCGTTCCCGCGCCGTTACCACCGCCCCGTCAGCGGCAGAACCACTCTGTGTGTTGTGCTGTGGCCGTGGTCATTGTCAGCCACCCACCACCAGCGTGCAAGCCGTGGGTGGCCGGGCTACGCTTGACATTCTACCTGTGGCGGTGATCGTCCATCCCCCACATCACCAGGAGATGAGGCAGGAGCAGCCTCTGTCAACGCCCCCAAATGAGTTGTCAACGGCAACGCTGTTTGCGGCTGTTCCTCCACTAGAGGGCTTTGATCTGTGACCTCAGACAGGCAGGCAGGCAGTGGCCCAGGAGGCAGAGCGGGTTGTCTGGCGTTCGATCCCCGGCTCCTCGGCTGACTGACGGGGTGTCCCTGAGCAAGGCTCCTAACCCACGCCGCCCCCCCTCCCCCTCCCCCCACCATGGCCTTCAGAGGGTGGATAGGGAGGCGATCGCAACGTTTAACGTCAGCCTTTAGTCAGGCGCGTCCATCCCCAGCGAGAGCGATCGAAGAGTTCCATTAAAGCTGGAGCCACCGCAGGAACCGCGAGGATCAGAGCACAACGTCGGTCCTTCTTTGTGTTGTCTTATGGACGTTCTGGTCAATAGCATAGTTAGTGGGTGGAGTGGAGGGTGGGTTAGCGATGCATGGGTGAGTATGGTTAGGGAGTTGGAGAGGGGGGAAGGGATACGTGGAGAGACCCAAGCATTCGTTCTTCTTCCTCCACAGATCAGAGTTGAGCTCTGCTGTCTGCCCACTACACCATGCTGCTTTACAGACTTTGTCTGCACATCTCCATCTCCACATCACTCAGCTCTCCCTGTTCACTCTCCTCCTGTCGCTCCCCTCATCTCTCTGCTCTATACTCACACACACACACAACCACACACACACACACACACACACACACACACACACACACACACACACACACACACACACACACACACACACACACACACACACACACATACACACACACACACACACACACACACACACACACACACACATACACACACACACACAGACAAGCATGCACAAACACACACAAAAACACAGTATTGAACCACATAAAAACCATAGAGTACCAATAACCAATCCTATATCTATTTCCACTCTTTCACTCTCTAATCTCTCTGTCCAATAAGAAGACATACAGGAGGGGTCAATTGAATATACTTTGCATGCATGTCACAGCGTGACCACATATATTTCACTTTTAGAGCATTCGTTCATTCGTGTGAATGAGTGTGTGTGAGCGTGTGTGCGCATGTCTGTGTGTGTGTGCACGTTAAGGACGCGTCCTGTTAAAATAATCCGTCACAAAGTCCCCTCCCATCAATGCCAGCGGGACACTAACTCGTCTCCAGCAGCCCATCAGGACCGCAGGCCCGGCGGTGGTCTTCACAACAAGGCCCATCACAGTGACACAGCACTGGAGACCCTCGCCCACAAGGCTGCGGGATGAGAGGCGGGGGAACACTAACGACCGCACCGCTGCTTTGTCAGGAATGACAACGCGGTCCCAGCGCAGGGAGCATGTCATGAAAACACGTCACGCTGCAGTCCATTAAGAACACAGAACTGTGTTTGTATGTAGGGGGGGGTGGGGGGGGATTGCAGCATGTCCACTATGGAGTCCATTTTTGATGAACTGCTGACACGACTGTTAAATGTTTTATTCTGTGTGCCGTCCGCTGGGGGTCCGCAGCACACCACCTCCACCTACCTTCTCTCAGCCCTCAGGACGGCCAAGCCCCTGAGACCAGAGGATCATCTAAATACGTCGCCTGCCGTTCCCGCACTCCAGGCGACCCGCCCGCAGAGCGGTTGGACGCCAAACCGCACTTTGTTGCGCGTCCAGCTGCCGCATTTTGTTCTGGCGGGCGGAAACCCTGCTGTACGTTGGTTTTGTTTCCATGGCAACATGTGGCGGCACGTGGTCTGACAGGCCGGTGTGGCGCGGCGTCCCGGCTCGCCGTGCGCGTCGTTCGACATGTCGCTACGACACGGCGCTACGACACGGCGTCATCACGGGGTCCATGGCACACGGACGGGGCTGGTTAGAGGAGTCCCGCCCCACTTGACTCCGTATAATTGGCTGCCTGAAAAGGGGAGGCGGGGCCGACCCCAGCGCTGTTCCGAGGAGCCGAGCGAGACGCTGGTGCGTTCAGCCGTTTGTTTTTTTGAGGCGGCCGCCTTGTGCCGCACGCGCTCTCTCCTCGCTGTAGACGTCGGCACCAATGAGGAGAAATCTCTCTCGATGCCGCAAGTTGACGCCCTGTGAGTCTCTGCAGAGCGGCCTGGCCCCCGCCACGCTGAATACCCCCTCCCAATGAAAACACATCATGCGGTCGGCGGGGAGGGAGCCTCAGTCGTGACCTACAAGGTCTGACAAATCAGACTGAATGACGATGTTACGGATGAACAGAAGTCTGCACAGGCGGATTCCCTCGGATGAGAATACGTTTGTGCTTCACCCCCAAACCCGGGTTCCACAGCGGCAAAGAGAGGACAAGCCCTCTGATTGGCTGGGTGTTTGAATGATGTAACGCTGCAGCCATGGGAGGAAACCACCGACAGCCCAGCCAAACCCAGACTGATAGCCATGCTCAACAAGAAGATTGTGACGGTCTCAGGAGGCTCCTTGTAATGAAGTAATAAAGTTGTACGAAATCTATAAATATGTCGACACTTTCTGTTGCTTGGAGGGCCTCATAGCAATCCACCCTACCACAGCTGAATGTTTAGTTTAGAATGTTTAGAAGCAAGGGTAACACTTTACAATAAGGGTACATCAATGAACCTTTAACCAACATAAGTGAATACAGTAAGAAGTATCAACATTTCAATTGAGTTAACAGTTAAGTAATCATTTATTAATGGTTTTCATGTTAACTAAGGTATTCATTTATACCCTAACCCCTTTGCTATTGCTATATAATAATGCTTATTATTCATGTTAATTAATGGTTAATTAATCTACTCTAATTGGTAAGTCTTACCAAAGCAACATGTATAATTCTGCATATCTCAACTAGAGCTAGAGCAAGGCATTAAACCTGCCAGATGGTTAGGGGTTCTATTCCCGCTGCGGCCACCCATGCTAATGATGTATGTACTCATGGTATCATGAGACACTCTGATAATAGTGTCCATAAAATAGTTCAGGGATAGTGTAAATGTCATAGAATATTTTGCACATAAATAAGTCTGTCAGTTGAAATTATTTCCTGATCATCTGTACGTGCAAATTCAAATTCAAAACAACTTTATTTATCCCACTAGGGCAATTACAGGAGGCTTGAACACAGAGACACACAGTAACACGCAAACAAACAAACCAATACACCAAGGAGCAATACCATGGCATAAAATCTCTACATGAAAAAGAAATACAACTTACAGAGCATTCAAAAGTTGGGCTGCCGAGGGGATAAGTGATTTTGAATGGCGGTTAGGTTCACAAGCAGGTAAAACAGGTATGACATAGATCTGAGACTTGTTGTTGCTGCTTAGGGCTGTGATGTATGAAGGGTTTACCAGATGGACGGGGTTATGACAGCAGCCTCTGGGTTCTCAGTAAAAGGGATATTTTAGCGATGCTGCGTTCTGCTTACAGCCCTCTCAGAAGCTGCGACCCCCTTATGCAAAACAAGCACAACGCAAAAGAGGTTTTTTTTTAATTCCTCCTTGAAAATGCAATACATCAGGTTGCTTTACTGTGTTTACCCGCTTAATAATTTAATTTAATTGTTTGTTAATATTTCCATGATCGCTTTATTAATAGCTTTCTTCCATTCTGTAATCCGAACTAAAACACATTGGTGAACACAGCCAAGCAGATAAACAGGGACAAACAGATTGGATCTGCCAGAGGTCAGTGTGTTCATCATTATCTCTTCTACCGGAACAAGATCAACTCCTCTGCCTCCAAACCCAGAAAACTGTTTTCCATGTTCTCTCTCCTCAACCCTCCCTCCCTTCCTCCCCCTTCCTCACTCACTGCTGATGATTTTCCCGACTACTTTACGAAGAAGGTGCCGGACATCAGCATCTCCATCTCCTAACCGTGCTGCTACCTTCCCTAGCCCCACCTCTACAGCTATCTCTGGACCCTATCCCCTCCTCCCTTCTCCCGGCGCCCCTCTTCCTTGACCTCCACTGGCTCCCTGTAGTAGCTTGCATCAAATTCAAGACTATGGTACTGGCCTACGAAGCTGTTCATGGAACCGCCCCTACCTTCCTCCAAGCGTTAGTGAAACCCCATGCCAAATGTGCTTTTTGTAGATCACTTTGATGAAAGTATCTGCTAAATGCCCTAACAACGTTGTTTGTTTGCCCCCTCACAAACACACATCATATCACTGTGTTATGATTTGAATTGGTTAGTGATGCGGGATGTGAGGACAATCTATGTTGTCCTCTCTCCCCTCTTCTTTTCTGTAAGACATGCTTAAACCCATGTAAGCACTCATGTAAACACACACACACACACACACACACACACACACACACACACACACACACACACACAAACACACACACTCCTTCACACATTTGTCCGTCACACACACACACACACACACACACACACACACACACACACACACACACACACACACTCACACACATTTTCCTTCACACATTTGTCCGTCACACACACACACACCAATTATAGGAAGACAAATGATCGTGCCTTCAATGTCAATAATGATTACTACTGTAGCAGATTTAAATAGTTGCTCCCTGTGAACAGTTTAATTGCGTGAGCACAATCTGTGAGGAGAAATGTTCGATCAACCCAGGTGCACAGACCTGTGATTCTGACCCGGTCTCTGACAGCCGAGCCGTGGGTCTGCCAGCCCCGCGTCTCTGGGCTGAAGTCAGGGAGTCCTCCGCCCAACAGCCAGCCACACTCCGTCTGGCCCCTTCTGCAGTATTCAGGCAAGCAGATCCACGCTCCCTGTGCACGGCGTGGAGCGTCTGAAGACACGCCTCAGAAGAACGCAGGCCTTTTGTCCCCAGAACACAGAGGAGGTGCCTTGTTTATCTGGATGGGTTGGCACCTCGCTACCACGCCGAGAGAAACAGACGCAGCGTTCGCCTTCAAAAAGTCTCAGAGCTTCATCCATCAAGCATTTTGTTGCTTTGTTGATGTGTTGTATATATATATATATATACAACTATATATAGAAATATGCGTATGCTGAAACACTCAAAACATTATTATTTCTCGTGCAGAAACCCCAGTTCTTTAAACCTATACAAAGCTATGAAAAGACTTGTTGAAAAAAAATGTTGAAAACATGAATACTTAAACCATTGTGAATTCATGTGGACAAGTGTTTCAGAGAAAGAACATGTGTTAGCATCTCAAATCTCATCTTTCGAGGCTTGAACCCAGGAAGTCAGTCAGGGCGCACAGCCAAAATATCACCAGCAAAATGAGGTGTGAAATGTGTTTTAAGAAAAAGTTAAGACAAAATTAACCATCTCTCGGAGTGTTATCATGCCAAACATGTCAACCACTCTGCAAATAAACGATGGTGAAGAAAGATGGAAACCAGAAAACACAAGGAGCCTTTCCTTAGTTTCTGAAATTAATAGTGGAAAAGTGAATCACTGCATTTCAGTTCATTCATTAACCACTGAAGTCACTGTGAATGTAAAACCCATAAAATGTGTAACTTCACAGGTGTATTCTCATAAATATGTGTGGAAGGCTAAATCCAACTGAAATGAGCCTTGGTACAGTAGCACATTTCTATAATGTATTGAACATTCTTCATCTTCATCATAGTGCACATTAATTACCTATTCATTCACTTATATTAATGTGGTAAGAAGCGTTTACTACCGTTAACTACCAGTTAAAAGATAAATCATGAGATAATGATATGACGAATCTCCTGTCAGAGTGTTGAATGTGGAAATGGTGGCGCGGCTTCATAGAAGACGACTCTCATTAGTATTCTTCCTTTTGGCTTCTCTGGCAAATGCGTATCCATTCATTTCATAACATCATTGTACAAAAAAAGACCTCTGCAATTTTCTTCTTGTCAGACTTAATAAGTGAAAAGCGGCGCCGACCATGACTAATGGGGACAGTGGGAATTTTGTGTGAATAATACGTGAACAATACTACACATCTGAGACGCATCCAGAGTTCTACATATGTGTCAAGTTAAGTGGAAGGAGGTAAACCAGCCCTCATCTGTCCGTGGCATTAGGTACGGGGTCTTAAGTCAACGACGCTGCTCCATCTACCAGTCAGCTGTCAGGGCGGGACACTTCTGTACAGAGCGGGGGGAGAGTCTTCACATGTTGGAGAGAGAGGATGCCCTGAATACAATACATATATATATATATATATATATATATATATATATATATATATATATATAGAGAGAGAGAGAGAGAGAGAGAGAGAGAGGAGAGAGAGAGAGAGAGAGAGAGATAACGAGGGAGGGAGGGATAAGGAGAGTGAGTCGGGGGGGATATCGAGTGACAGAGAGAGATGGGAGAGAGAGAAAGAGGGAGGCAGACAGACAGAGAGAGAGATACAAAGAGTGGGTAAACATATGGAGAGAGAGAGAGAGAGAGAGAGAGAGAGAGAGAGAGAGGGGGGGGGGGGGGGAAGTGAGAATGGTGAGAGGGAGAGGGGAGCACAAGGGGGAGGCAGAAAGGGAGATACAGTTAATATATCAGGGGAGAACAAGGGATAGAGAGAGAGATGAAGACATAGAGAGAGAGAGAGAGAGAGAGAGAGAGAGAGAGAGAGAGAGAGAGAGAGAGAGAGAGAGAGAGAGAGAGAGAGAGAGGGAGAGCGTGAGAGAGAGAGAGAAGACAATCAAATTCCTCTCTTAGTCCCTCTCTCTCACACACTCCACTCTCTCCAGGTGGCAGCCTGAGTTAAACTCCCTAATGCCAGTGTCCGTGGTGGTCACTGGATCCTCCCACATCACAGCTGTCATCCCTCGGCAGTCAAGTCAAGTCAAGTCAAGTCAATTGTATTTTGATAGCCCTGAATCACTGATCCTCTCCAAGGGCTTCACAGGACATATTTAATGAAAACTCCCACTAACCCTCGCCCCCTGAAGAGCAAGGAAAAACTGCTCAACGATCAAGGAAGAGAAGGAACGCAGCGAGAGGCCTCCTTTGGTCCAGGGACAGTCAGCAGGGCTCGTCCTCCATGAGCTCCACCTCCGAAGGCCCGGCGCCGCCTCCTCCGCCGGGCGGAACTAAATGTACAGCCCAGACTGTACTCACGCTCCGCAGCAAGTACTGTAGTCTGTGGTGGAAGGAGCCACCGTACAGTCTGCAAAGCCCCTCGCTCCCCGAGTTTATGAGACATCAGAGGGCCACGTCTCAGGAGGAAGCCATGGAAAAACCCACCCATTTTATTTCTCGCTTGTTGCATCAGCGTTGAAAGTGCCCTCCTCTCTCTCTCTCTCTCTCTCTCTCTCTCTCTCTCTCTCTCTCTCTCTCTCTCTCTCTCTATATATATATATATATATATATATATATATATATGTTGTGTATATATATATATATATATATATAGTATGAACTAATTATTTTGAAATAAGTAGGACATGAAGGCAGGAAGGTAGTTGATGAAGTGTTTCTTCAGTATTACTCACTAGTCACTATGTGTTCATCAGTCGCTGTTGCACATTCACAAGTAAAAGCTCTTTTTCCCAAAGCAATCATTGAAACAGCTTATATCACACTGATTAAACAAACAAACGAAGCCAGGGGGTGAAAAGCCGGGCGCCATCTGGCGGCTGACCGTCAGGTCTGCGGCCCTCTGGGGCGAAGGGTCTGACAGCCCCCTGCACCAGAGGCACCCAGAGAACATCCTGCTCAGTCAATGTTCAGACGTACAAACTCAGCGTCGATGGGTGAGTTCACTGATGACGTCGAAGAGCCCTGAGATGTGCCTTAGGGCAGACATGCCCCTTCAAGCATATTCACAACACACACACACAGAACTGCAGAGTGTGAAGCGACAGGCAGACAGACTGCAGGCAGACAGTCTGACAGACAGTCTGACAGACAGGCCCGACCGTATGTTTCGTCACCCTTCTGTCCTCCCGGTAAAGGCCACCGAGCGCTCGATAAGTCAACTCCAGAGCTGTGGATTTTGCGTCCCTCGTGCACAAAAAAAACCCACCTGGTTCGTGTTACAGAGAGTTTGATCAACGTGACGGCTAGCCTCAAATCTCAGGATACAGTTGTGTTCATATTTCACAGAATAGACATCATTTACAACAGCTTATAGCACAGTGGATGTGACCATTCTACTACATTTACTTTGGGCTGAGAGTCCCACACCCTAATCAGTGGAGTTTCTTTCAGAGCACTGCTGGACTTGTGTGGCGTTCCAACTTAAACTCAGTCCGAGAGAGAGAGAGAGAGAGAGAGAGATAGAGAGAGAGAGAGAGGGACGACCTCTTCGTTCTTCTGGCTTCTACCAGATTTTAATAAGATCAATCACATCCCCCAGGCTCTTAATTACTCCATCTACAAATGCTGTTGCCTAGCAACCTTTGGGTGGGCCGTGGTATCACAGCCAAAGAGACAGTTCATTAAAAATTACAACGTCACACTTATGCCGCCGCTCCATTGATGACAGCAATCCACAGGGCCGGAGAATGGTCTGGTGTTCATTGTCCTTTCATTGTGCCTTGTTAGGAGCAGGCTGGTGGTGAGACCGTTGTGAAAGCTCTGTTCAGTGAGGGGAAGCCAGCGCAGCGCCCGCTGAGCACACGTTTGGAGCAGGTCGGTGTTGCCCCTCGTGGTACGTTCTGGAGAACCGCTCATCCAAGCAACCTCGCCAGAGTCTGTACACCATTTGAGCTGCACTGACAGAGCGACAGGGCTCTGGACAGCACTGCAGCTCCCAGCCGCGGTCAACTCACCTCCTCTGACGCTGTAGACACAGGTCCGAAAGTGGCTCAATAGGTTTGCCATCAATTGACATCCACTATGTTCCAAACAAGTGTTGAGCAGCTCCCACAGCTGTGTCTGTGTTTTCACCAAGCCAGGTCAGCGCAAGCACACTGCCCTGGCTAGGTGGATTGATCCAACAGTGGCCACAGGCAAACGGCTCCACAAAGTTGTGGTTCAGAGGCTCAGAGGCTGAGGCGCACAGTGAGACTTCTGTCTGGAGACAGTGGCTGTGTTTTAGCCGCTGTGATAATTCAGAATTCAGAGAGCAGCGCTCCTCTCAAGAAGTCACAAGGGTAAGTGTAGGAGGGTGTACTTTTTTGTTTTACTGATTTGAATACAGCGTAAGAATTAAATTTTAAATCAAAAGTAAGTGCTAAGTAAAAAATAAAAAAAACTGTTAAATCAGAAACAATTGACATCTAACTGCCCAATTAAGGAGGGCGTCTACACCACGAGAGGGGGTGAGTTGAATAAGAATCATGGCTGATTTACATCTCGACAGAGACAATGTCCACAGTTAACCTGGGGTCTTAACGAACAGGCCCACCCTTCAAAAAGCGGAGCAGAGAAGCTGTCTTCTGGTGGGCCCAGGGATGATCCCCATTCTACCCTTTCTCCTCTGCTCTCTCTCTCTCTCTCTCTCTCTCTCTCTCTCTCTCTCTCTCTCTCAGCTCTCTCTCTCTCTCTCATTCACGCTTCCTCTCTCCCTTGCTCACACTGGTTCACTCTCTCAACCCCTCTCCTCCCCCCGGCCTCTCCTCTCTCTCTCTAGCTCTTAATCTTGTGCCCCCCTCTCGCCTGACTCTTGTCTCTCAGCAGTCTACAGCAGTGTCTGCTTGCATGTGTGTCCCTCTGTATCTGTCAACTCACTGTGTTCACAGGTGTGTGTGTGTGTGTGTGTCTGTGTGTGTGTCTGTGTGTGTGTGTGTGTGTGTGTGGGGGGGGGGGGGGGGGGGGGGGGGGTAACATCTGTACCACGTCTAATGTGTCCGCATGATTGTTGAAGGGTGAAAAGACAGCAAAGATAGAAAGAAGAGAGAGAGAGAGAGAGAGAGAGAGGGAGAGAGAGAGAGAGAGAGAGAGAGCCGGAGCTTCTGCAAGACTCGCACAAAACGTTTTCGTATCACCGGCATAAGAAAAGGAAGGACACAGAGGAGGTACATGAGCGAGAGAGGAAGGAATGCAGTGAGAGATAGAGACAAAATATAGAGGAATGAAATGAGGGGGGATATAATGTTTGGAGAGAGAGTCTGAGTGTGTGTGTGTCTATGAATGTTGGCCTCCAATACAACCACACACACCCACACACAACACATGTGTGTTTCTGTGTGGGTGTGTATGGGAGGGGTGTATTTGTCTGTATACATATGTGGGTGTCTGTGGGTGTGGGTGTGGGTGTGTCTGTGTGTGTGTGTGTGTGTGTGTGTGTGTGTGTGTGTGTGTGGGTGTGGGTGTGTCTGTGTGTGTGTGTGTGTGTGTGTCTTGGGTCCGTGGTGCTGCAGGAGACAGCAGCAGGCCGTTAGCAGGAGGCCTCGTCCACCTCTGTGGTCGACCCAATTAACCCAAGGAGCGCTTGTTGTCCAGCACAGAGTGCCGGTGCAGCCCAGGATAAGATGCTAATTAGTTAGCGCTGGTCAGATCGCCGCCTGTTGTCCTGCCACAGCAAAACACAGCGCAGCACAACCTGCCCCCCTTAAGTTAGCATCGGGCTAACTTAAAAGAGGACAGCGGAGGTGGAACCATTCAGCTGAATCGGAAACGGTTCAGAAAACGATGGACTGGAATTAATGAGGCCGGAGTTTAGCTTCAGGCCTGAAAGTGTCCGTGAAGCCGCAGTCACCACCGCCCGGTGGAAGTGTTGGCTGGAGATCACTGAGCTATAAGAACATGTTGTTCAAGAGCTCCCCACTGGGGAGAGCATTGTTCCAGGGAAGGTGTCACTTCCTGTGGAACGTAAGGGACGAGGTCTGTTAGTGGCCATGTTCACCGCAATTCAAATGCATGCGTGACTTGCATTTAGAAAATCCCCGGACTTTTGGCAGGCGGCAAGGTCTTCAATCGTGGAATGCGAGGCTCCCTCCAACATGGCGGTGTTCAGAGGCAGCCAAGTCTTTGTGCGTCCCCTAAGCTGCACCACCGCTCCAACCCATGGGAGGCGCTGACACGCCCCTTTTAACTTTGGCCGTCTGCCGCCCTGGAGGTGTCTGCGCGGCCCGGCGTGGCAGCCGGCGCGCTGCTGCTGATGTGTTTTGGTATCAATCCACAAACATCCAGACGTTCTGAAGACAGAGTCTGGTTCCTTGGCCTGGGGCCTCCTCAGTGCAGCTATCTATAATGGAACATGTAAATGAAATCTCTTTCGCTCCAATATTTATATTTCAGATCATTTCTGCCTTCAGCAACACCTTTGACATGTGATGATACATATGATTAGAGAGACTGAGGGGGAGGAAGAGAGAGAGAGAGAGATAGAGAGAAAGAGAGAGAGAGAGAGAGAGAGAGAGAGAGAGAGAGAGAGAGAGAGAGAGTAACAGTCCGAGAGACAGAGAAAAAGATAGAGACAGAAAGAGAGAAAGAGTAGAGAGAAAAGAAAGGTGGATAGAATATAAAAGGTAGGATAGAGCCAGAGAGAGGGGAAGAGAGAGTGAAAGAAGAGAGAGGGGGTGAGGATGAGTAAGACAGAGGTAGAGCGACAGACAGAGAGATGGAGAGAGGAACACAGATTGCAAAGAAAGTGAGAGCCAGCATGAGAGAGAGATGGGCCTTTGACAAAACATCTTTGTAACTATCTTACACTCGCAGCCAGTCAATGGAGGGATGCCAGGTAATGACCTGGGATATTTTCAACCCCCCGTTTCAACACATTAGTCAGGGGAAAGCAGGGCTCTTGGGCGGAGTGCGAGAAGAACAGTTGGTTAAAATGTGAGACTACATCCTCATCGATTTTGGAGAGAAAGGGCTCCTTTAATAAGCCTGCGTGCTGTGATCCCAAAGACTCCACTGGTGCAGGGAATCCAGGGGGAGACTGCGACCTGGGCTGATACGTCCCGAACCACAGCCCGATTCACATGGATGAGGACATGGATCAGGGATATTTGGTGGTCAAATGTATTCACAGAAATGCAAAAACATTACCCCATAATATTAGAATCTCCTGAAAATGTAATAAAGTCAGATAATGTAAGAACATTTGTACGCAACTTGATCGAAAATGTCATAATATCCATGAATTGAATAACCTGACTAATAATGTAATAAAATGTCTGTGACTGATATTGTAATCACATTCTCTCTGGGCGTAGAATTTCTAATGTACAACAGATGGCAAATGTTACCTTGTTTTTAGGCACTGAATACATGGATTTGCAACAGCCTATAGTAGCTTAAATTCAACCACTTTCCTCAACACTGTGGTATGTAACTTGTACTGTGTAACCTGAATCAAACAGTCTTTTAACAGTGATGGACATTAGACAGTACCATGTCCATCACTGTTACCTTGTCCCTGCTCTACCTGCATTTAAACAGAAAGTGGCCCACCTGAAAACGTAATAAATTCCCAATATTGGTCCAGTTATGACTTTAGTGGGTTTTATTTCATTTTTGATCAAGCGAAGGGCAGATTTTACGACATTGTCAGGCATTATAAAATTTTCAGGAGATTATTACATGTGTGGGTGCTACAAGGGTATTAAGGAGAATGTGGGTAATTTGCGAGCATTCCTAAAGATAAATTGTTCATTCTATTTCACAAAGAGTGACCAAGGCTCCATCTGAAACATCTGGGCTTAAGCCTTTCATGTTGTCAGTTCAGACAAATTACAGACAATGCGTATTGTTCATTTTCTTTCATAGTTCGATCCAAAATGGAGGTCATTCCAGTGACTTTAAAATAGCTGTTACCATGTAGTTCAATCTCTGTTACCTCAGGGCTACTGCTTGTTTGCTCGTCTCCTCCTGTCCTACTATTAATTAATGTGGCTGAACCTTTCAACCAACGTGACTTGTGCGGTCACTACGGACTCAGGTCATTAAGGAGTAGACAGGGGTGAGATGTCTGGCTGGTGATATGCGGAGGACATTGGGGATCGAACACAGAAGCCCTCCACCCGGAATCCTACACAAAATCCTCAAGACAATCCTGCCCAGCCGATCGTATCTAATCGGCTTGCTTCGTCCTTTGTGTAAAATACTGATTTGCTGGCGCAGTGTTCCAGCGTTCTCCTGATGAGTTGCTGTTGTGTCCCACTTCCTCTCAGGACCATGCGTGTTTGGATGCCATGCAGGTACACACTGGGTGACCATACAAAGCCTGGTAGGGTGTGGCCCATGTCAGAATAGGGCAGTGGGCTCCTGATAAGCAGCAATGGAGGCTTACTAAGCCTAATACTAAGTCTAAATAAGTGAGACTGCTGTGGACACACACACACACATGTATATAATATTAGTCATTACCATAGCAACATTTGCAAGATTTATGAATTATTTGTGTATGTTTATGTGTGTGTGTGTGAAGTTCATTGCCAAACTGCCATCTAAAGATTCCATAGATCTGCTGCCTCCTTGTGTGTGTGTGTGTGTGTGTGTGTGTGTGTGTGTGTGTGTGTGCGTGCGTGCGTGCGTGCGTGTGTGTGTGTGCGCGCGCGTGTGTATGTGTGTGTGTGTGTGTGTGTGTGTGTGTGTGTGTGTGTGCGTGCATTCATGCAGATAGGCAGCCTCTCAACATTGCTGCCTGCATGCTAATATTCCTGGGGAAAGTAAATGAGGCAACATGAGAATAATGTGGCGGTGAACACGAGGGTTACAGATCGCCCCGCCCTCGCCAAGTAAACACCATTTGCGTATTTGTTTGTTTCTGGGCTGCGCTGGAAGCAGCAGATCAATCATGCCGATGCACGCACACATGAGCGCACTACATAAACATGTAGCCGTGATATTAGCTCTGATTCCCCGCTAATAGTTGGGTTTAGCAGCGCTGTCTGACTCCGTTACCCGCTAAGACACAGGGGAGTTCAGACACTCGTGACACTCGTGCGCACAGACCCATGTGCACTGATGACATACCCACGCATAGCCTGCCCTACATAGTGCACAGACCCACGTGCACTGCTGACATACCCACGCATAGCCTACATTGTGCACAGACCCAAGTGCACTGCTGACATACCCACGCATAGCCTACATTGTGCACAGACCCACGTGCACTGCTGACATACCCACGCATAGCCTACATTGTGCACAGACCCACGTGCACTGCTCCCACACTTTCCACACCATCGGTATTGGAAACAGAAACATCTGCAGCCATTTGTTTACATAAATATGAATATTTATGGTTATGACTTTACTTGTAATGTATGGGAAATATGCCAAGCATTCATTCCGCATGTGTATGCGCACGGACATACATCTACACAAACACACACACACACAATATTGATCTCATACAATTGTAATAATATTTCTGCCTGTGAAATCGCCATTATGATGCATGTGTTCCTCTGACAAGCAGCTATTGCCTGGCCTGGGTTTTAATGTACAATGTTAATTACATGCTACGCAAACAACTCATTTCCTTAATGTCAAGGGGCATGTATGCCGCCATTTATCTCTGTTTTGTTATACGTCTCAAGCTCATTAAAATACAAAGCTTTCATCCCTGTATGCATATTTCAGAGCAAGTTTAGTGGATATCATCAATGACTAAAGCTTCAATGTAGACCTCAGCTGTTCAGTTACTAACAGTTACAGTTACTACGTTTTGGTATTTATTTGCTTTATTCAAGGTTTTCCTTCAGTGTGCATTTTGATCAACTAATTAGTACTGGCACTGAATACAGAAATTGCCTCAAATTGTTTTGTTCTGATGATTCACCTTTTTGGACTGGCTGGTCATTGTGCTGTGAGACGCTATGAGGGCCCGTAAAACCTTGGTTCTGACACGTCTACAGTGGCTTCATTTGCAGGCTCACTCATCGGGTTAACACTTTTTCTCTAATACAAAAGCAACAACGAAAAAAAATAATAATAATAATAATGAAGCATTATCCAAAATCCACTTTCCTAACACCACACAAAAGACCTGAGAGTGCTTCCGCTGCTGCCCCAGAGCGACGCCCCCCCCCCCCCCCCCCCCCCCCCATGAGGCCAGGGGGCCAGCATCCCGTCTTTTGTCGGCCAGCGCTCTGAATGGGCATGACAGCCCCTGGACGGTGTGGTGTTGGTGTTGGTCGGGGCAGTGTTCCCGTACCACCACCATGCTTTGTCCTCTTACGTACTTTCGAGACAGCGCATACTTTGTTCCTGCCCTGGGCTCACAGTGCTGCGTATGTTGCGGGCTCCGGCTGTCTGTTCTCCAGCTGAGCCGGTATCATTAGCAGACATTAGCTCATCACACTGCGTCAGAACTCTTCTCAAGGTTCGTTCGTTCCTATCAGAGAATCCTAACAGCCTATTGGCCGATAGAAACCCTTCTTTCCGCTAGTTTGACACCAGACAGACCATACTATCATTAGTATTATGATACGGGATCTGGTCACCGTGGCAACCAGTGGGATGGAGACACAGTTGGCTAGACCCTGTGCGCCCTCCATTAACCGCTTCACATTCTACCCTTCCTCGTCACGCTCGTCTTCCTCACAGGCACCATCACTGGGTCATCTTCTCTGAACTGTCCTGTCAACGTTTCCTTTCATTCATCTAAAAGAAGCTCTTATCCAAATGCATTCGTACAGGCAGTGGGCTGTGTCCAGTGGGGATTGGACCCATTACCTTCTGGCTGAGAGGCACACGGTCTGACCACCAGCCCACCCTGTCCCCTTCCTGACTGCATCTCCCACTGGGCCTGTTGTGTTGGGTTTTTGTAGGGTTGTAGTTGGACTTTCCACTCACTCGTCAATCTGTCTCCTGCCCATGCCAAGTGGGTCTCTGTTGTTCTCGGAGCAAGAACTAAGACTCTGCAGTTTCTGCTGATTTGTTTTGCTTTACTGAATGTCTGAAAGCAGGACCCTGCGTGTGAAGACACCACTCTGGGTGTAGCTCAGGTAGCAGTGCATGTTGTAGTGCAACTCTCAGGGTGTGTGTTTAAAGGCAGCCGGATGGTACTAAAGCACACAGCAAAGGCGGGATTACAAGGAGTTACACCAGTAAACACACCCTCGTGCGTGAGCGCAAACACATGCACATACGCACTCACACAAGTGCACGTATGCGTGCACACACACACACACACACACACCTTTCCATTTTTATACAAACATTCTGTCCATAAACACACATACATTTTGCCATTGTGCACATGCGAGGGCATAACACGCAGGCGCACGCACACACACACACACACACACACACACACACACACACACACACATACACACACACACACACACACACACACACACACACACACACACACACACACACACACACACACACACACACACACACACACACACACACACAGTACCTCCGGGGAGTATAATACCATATTTTATCATTTGTATCGTTCCCCCTGCAACACAGAGCTACACACAACCACAAGTGAGCAGAAGCACACACACACAGGAACCTAAATTAACTTTATTTGAAATGTTTCCAATGTGTTTCATGTGTTTATGTGAAGCACTTTACAATGCTGCCATGAGAAAAGTGAGTCAAAACGACCTTTAGGTCATTAAATGGTTATTGGACAGGGGCAAGTGTGGTACCAGGATGGCCCTATACAGTACTGAACATTAGCTCCATGCGTTATGTGACCCACCACCACAGCCCACCGCGGGTCGCTTTTACTTTGAAGGCGGGGTAACTGCCAGGCTGTTCTGTTCTTGCTGTCACGGCATTGCTGCCAGTTTCTACACTATTCTGGTAGAAAAGGTGATGTGAATGTGATGCAAACGGTGTTGTTCACACATACAAATAAACTGCTCTGTGAGATCAAATTGACCTTGAGCCAGTAAAAAGAACATATGTTTTGAAATTCTTGTTGAATGACTGACTATCTTGTAATTAGTGCACGGGGCAAACGCACCGAGCACTGGCCCTACAGCAAAGCTGTGGAGCCAGTGCTCGGGGCGAAGCCCCGAGCACTATTGTTATTCTGTGGATTTTTTCTTTTTATTATTATTATTCATTCCTCTTCCTCGCGTTTTTTGATGTGTATCTAGTCCTACAACTCGAAGAGTTGTAGGACAAATGATATATCAAAATGTGCGTCTTCATCGGGATCGGTGTGCTTCAATACAAATTTTTAAAATATTAATTTTTCATTAAGTTATTTGCAAAAAACTGTGAATATTTTCCCATAGAGAATGCATGGGAGGAGGTCAAAAAATACATACTTTTACTGCTGTCTGCTGCTCCTGCATACTTTGACCTAGAGACTCCATTTCAACTTTAAACAGTAGACACAAGTCTTGTGTACTTTATGTATATTTCCATGTTTTGATAGGTCATATACTTTTTGATCAATCACTGTTCAATGACCATGATCATTTTTGGAGAAATGATGAGATTACAATGGGTGTGTATTGCATGCCCTTATTAGGGTTAGAGTGTGGCTAGAGTGGAGAGAGCTCCAGAAAAATAAAAAAATAAATCTCTTTCCACGCTGCTCCTGGCCACAGTTTACAATGTACACACGTGATTTTTTCCAACTTTGTAGACATACGTGTTCTGTCTCTCACAATGTGTTTAAAAAATCGGAGAGATTTACAGAATTCGAATTAGCAGCCTCTAAGTGCGGCCAGTCGGTGTCTTCTCCTCATTGACTCCGATACAAATATTTTCAGAGAAAAGCAGAACGGACCCCTGTTTTAAACTTGCGAGTGTCTCCGAAATATTTACTCTAGAAACATTGTAGAAACAGCAAATCGTTTGGGAAGTCCTCATGGCGATGATGGTCTTGCTTTTTTTCTGATAGGAGCTACCGTTTTGTCAGAATAAGCCCAAACGTGAGACCAGTGCCGAGACCGAAAATGGCTCTTTTCCTCAATGTCGACATGGCGCGTGCTCGCGTGTGTGGGTGCTTGCGTCTGTGTGTGCGGGCGTGCGTGTGTGTGCGGGTATGCGCGTCGCGTCCTCTGTGATATAAGAGGACTCCTATTGGTCATTTTAACTGGCGCGAATGTTCTCGGGCTGTTGTTAGGCAGACCCAACAGATACCCCTCGTTTGATACAAGATACAAGAGGACTCCTATTGGTCATTTTAACTGGCGCGAATGTTCTCGGGCTGTTGTTAGGCAGACCCAACAGATACCCCTCGTTTGATACAAGATACAAGAGGACTCTTGATACAAGAGGACTCCTATTGGTCATTTTCAGTCGCCTGGCTTCGGTGCTTGGCCAGGTCATATAAAAGCCCCTCCCCGATCTGCTCTTCCCCTTTGATCGCATCAGAGGTAAGATATACTGTCTTTACAACACATCAGTTGTACACATTAGTGAGATTAAGCTTTACTTTGTTACTCGTCGAGTTTTGGCTATAACCACCTAAAAACACATTTAAATATGTACAGTTGTTGTCTTAAAGGGCAATCGTTTGAACGGCGGGAAAATGTGCCACAATAGGGAATATGAAATGCGCGAGAGGAAAATGTAATGGCGGTCTGATAATAAAGACGTGTAAATGCGCGAGAGGAAAATGTAATGGTCTGATAATAAAGACGTGCAAATAAACATTTCCATTGTAAAAATTTAAATCCAAAACTCTTTTTAATTAATAACATTGAGTGACTCGGTCTCTGTATCGATCGCGCGCTGCCCGGCTATTCAACATCACGGCCACACCGCTGCCGTCATCGCTGCTGCTGCTGGGAGAACTGGTGGTAGACGCGATGTCTGGACTGCTCACGCACACAACTCTAATACTTTTCATTGGATAATGTGATTCAGATAGGCGATGATCGTGTCTACCTGCTGAATGTAACCGCTGTGAAACAATCAGGAAATAACGTTTTATTTCTCATTAATTAACAGCTTTATCGAGACCGGCACTCGCTCTGTTATTGTTACTCTATGTCTCTCTACCAAAGTGCTCTCTCTGTCTCTCGTCATCGGACACATCAAATTAAATGTTGTTTCTATTTTGCGGTAAAGTAAACTAGGTTCATTAATGGTTTTGTGTTTTCTTGTATTATCGGTTCAAGTTGTACTTGCTTGAGGAAATCGTAAATATGAATTCTACACAGATAAATCATTTTCGATGTTGACTAAGAGATTTGATAGCGTTGAGACTGTATTTAAGGAAACAGTGGTTTAAGATGGCGGTACGAGATAAAACAGTGATTTAAGATGGCGGTACGCGGGAAAACAGTGATTTAAGATGCGATTTTGAATAGGGAATGCCTTAAATTAAACTGGTTCATTAATGGCTTAATGGTTTTGTTAATGCAGTGTGGTGTATTTGAAAACATTTTAGACGTGTTCTTTCTAAATTAATTAATTAATTCATAACTGGCCAACCAAGTATATCTGATTTAAAAATGGATTTTAGTGTGGTAAAATAATGCTGTTGTAAGAAATATTGTGCATGTTTATACGTCACTAGCACATTTGCTGAAGTTAGGTGCACAGCATGAAAATTAAATATGTCCAAGATGTGTTCATAATGCCTTTGGCTTGTTTCTTATTGCAGATTCTCTTTGGTTCACGGTCAGACATTTACAAAGCTGATTTTGAAGATTGATCATCGTCATCACCGTTCCTGGATCTTCATCTAACAATCACACACCTTTCTTAACACTTCATCTCTACTGTATTCTTCCTGTTTACATATTAACACTAACATTAACATTATATTGTAGTTGTAACATTAACATTAACATTATAAGATTACCGGTAGGTTACTTTACATTACATTAAATTAGATTTGGGGTAAGTAGGTATTTCAGGTTGGGTCAGGGTTAGATTAGATTTAATAAGGGTTAGGGTTTTGTTAGGGAGTTGTCTTCAACAGAATGCCGAGGAAGGGGAAGCGTGCGCAAGCCACGAAGCAGCGGTGGAGGAAGATCCACCAGGAACAGGAGTCCCCCCCAGCCACCGGGTCCAGGACCATCGAGACCCAACCCCCATGCTCCCGATCTCCAGTTAGTGTATGTTCAACTGTACAACTGACACACACACAGAAACTTGTTTTGAACAACAAACTGAACTGAGACATAGCAAGACTGTCCACACTGTCTGAGGTTTAATGTCTTAATGTCACATGGATATTAAAATCACCTACAATAATTACTTTATCTGATTTAAGAACAAAAACAATGTGTTTGACCAATCAAACCTTAGAAATTACACATGGCACTCACTGGATATGTATGAACATTGAGAATGACAGTAGCTGAGTTCATTAAAAAACTAGGACAGATAATTAATAGACTCTATTGGCATCAATTATCATTGCTACAGTTACTGTTGTTGCTGCTCGTTGTGCTATCCAAATAAAACTGAATTGAATTCGTCTTTTTTTTGTTGTGAAGTCTTTGCCAGTGTCCCCGCTGAGACCGCCCTGGACCAAGGAAAGGCACCCCTTGGGCACCCGACCTCCTGTGAACGATGTATGTTACCTTCTGCTCTGTATGCTATGTTTTTTAACTGAGTTGTGTCTACATTATCCATTATCCACACTGTCTAGAGTGTAATGTTTTTTGTCATCTATCAACAGCTCGTTGGATCCCCCTCAACCAGATTGTCCTTGAGTTCGGGTGATGCAGCAACCCCCTGCTGTTCACCGGCTGCAAAGGTAAATTTCACTCCACCTAAATAAATTGTTGTGTTTCATTAAAGTCTTTAGTTTCACTGAATGTGTTGTAATGTGTTTTCAGATGGCCAAGCTCAAGACACCTTCCGCAACCATGCCATCCTGCACCATTACAGATGCAAGTTGCGATCCTCCCTCCCCAGCTACGGTATTTTCTTCCCTCTCAAATCCACACACAAAATGTACAATGAAGTACATCTGAAACAAACCATGGCCCATGTTATATCTCTGAAACCATTATCTTTCTACATTTCACAAATGCCATTGAGTAATTCAAATTGATTTGGTAAACTTTTTTATGACTAGTCCATTATTTTTTGTTGGTATTGGTATTATCTAGGGGTGAACGATAATTATTGTGTCATAACAGAAATTATTACGTCATTCCAATAAGTCCGATATGACGTATAGCTCTGATAACATTATAATATAATAGTATTTATAATGTAAGCACGGCAGCGCCCCACTTCCACTGGGACACCTGAATGGCCTGCAGTGAATGCTGCGTTCAAGTGACGTTGGCATAATCAGAAAAACTCTTTCTGCGTCATGTCGGAAAACAACTTGTTACTCTGTCATAATTTTGGCACTTGCTGACTTGAATTGATATCCACAGTATTTCTACACATGTTACACATAAACAATAGAAACATAAACTTAAAAAGGCCGAAAGAATGACTAGCAAACGTGGGAATGGGGAATATCCGTCACGCTGTGAATGAAGCACAGCGTGCTTATGTTTGAAAACAGAAAACATGGCGTCAATTGTGTGGGACTTTTTCAATGTTTCTGAAGAAGACGGGTCACTTGTTATTTGTAACAACTGTTAAAAGTAGCACTAGCTTAATATGTCAAACTTGATAAGTCACCTGAAACAGAGAAAGCATATGAGGTCGCCCGGGCTGCAATAAAGCCAGCCGCAAAGAAGCTACTGGGATTTGCACACATCGGCGTATTTGCATCAGTTCTAGGGGCCTTCATTTTTGGAAAAAATAAATATCTATTAAAAGAGTCAAAAGTGTTTTTGTACCACAACCGTTTTAGTATTGTTTAGGCTTAAAATTCGTACATAAATTGGGGAGTGGTTACATTGACTGACAGGTTCATGGACAGTTACCATTAGCTGGTTGCTTTGAGTTCAGTGGGCGGGTCCTCAGCCGGCTAACCACCGCATCTCCTCCAAAATATGGAAAGTACACTCCCACTAAAATCCAAGATAGTGCAGTTCAAATGTCTGTAGTAGGATCACAAAACGGACTCCCCCAAACCAATGGATGACGTCACAGGTGCTACGTCCATTATTTTTTAAGTCTATGGGTGCAGCGCGATGCAGCTGTGTTTCTCAGCAGAGACCTTTCTACTGCAGACATTATAACCCTAATCCTGCATTATTTATACTACTAGCACTACAATAATAACCATAATCATAATATTAATCATATGTGAAACAGTAATGCTAATGATAGCAATCCTTTTATGACATAATTTCAGGTTCAAGCCAGGACAAGGACAGACCAGCGTGTTGAAAAAGTGAGGGCCAGTCATAGTCAGAATGACGGGAGATACAAAACATTCTCCAGAAATCACCAGTGCACCTGCATGTCCCTGACTTTCCTGGCTTACCAGAATGAGGGCAGTCAATTCAACACGACTGCCCTCGACAAAGTGATGGCACAGGGAGACTCCCTCTATCTTGGAATTAAACAGCAGCTAATTCTGGACAAAAAATTCCAAGGAAACCACCTGACATTAGAGGAAATGCCAAAACAGGTGCTGACAGACACAAATATGTACAATGTCAAAATGTCTTTTGCCAGACTAGGCCCCCTTAAAGCCCAAGCACCCAGCCCAGGAAGTGAGCAGTGGGGGCAGTCCCTTGCCACACAGCTAGAGTGTCTGTCGTCAGAAGTCAGCCAAGCTTTGATCATGGTAACTCCAGAGTGCATTGCAGTTTTCCGTGACAACTCGGGGAGGTATGGAGTCTTTGATTCACACACAAGAAATGCAGCAGGCTTACCACACCACTACGGAACTGCAATCATGATGACCTTCTCTGAGCTCAGCGACCTGGCTGACCATCTGCACAAACTGTTTAAAAATCGCGGAGCTCATGCCAGCTATGAGTTTGTGCCCATTTCATTTGACGCTGTCGGTTCCAGTGAACATTGTCAACAATTAGCTCACCCAACCAAAGACACCCAGTCTGAAACTCTCCCCTGCACACCCCAAGCAGAGGTTCCGACAGCTGACATCAACTTTTCCTCAGCCCCACAAGTTGTCCCACAAACAGCAAGTATCTCCAAGCTGAATACACAGCGACAACAAAAAGCTAGACGGAAGGCAAGTGCCAGCAAAGACCAAAATGCATCATTGTCTTGTGAACAAAAGAGGAAAAGTAGCACTGAACATAATAGAAACAAGTATGCCAGCTGTCCAGAATTTAGAATGGAAAAAGTTCAGGCTGCAAAAACTATGTATGCACAAAAAAGTCGTCATCAACAACGACTGTTGTCCTTTAAACGATATTATTTGGATCCCCAAGTTCAAACTAAAAAGAAGGAACAAAACATCGGAAGATACAGGACAGATCTTGCTTTCCAAAGCAAACAGAAGAAAGCCATAACTGACCGGTACAGAACAGATCCTGCTTTCCAAATCAAACAGAAGAAAGCCATAACTGACCGGTACAGAACAGATCCTGCTTTCCAAATCAAACAGAAGAAAGCCATAACTGACCGGTACAGAACAGATCCTGCTTTCCAAATCAAACAGAAGAAAGCCATAACTGACCGGTACAGAACAGATCCTGCTTTCCAAAGCAAACAAAAGAGAGCCATAACTGACCGGTACAGAACAGATCCAGCTTACCGGAGCAGACTGAAAATGTGCATGAAAACACATTATGCATCCAGCCAGAGCTACAGGCAAAACAAAATGCAAAGTCTTAACTTAAGATATCACAATGACCCAGAGTTTAGACGACGTTGCATTCAACGCGTTAGCCAGAAAACAATAACCAAACTGGCCACTAATGCTGCCTTTTGCATTCATCACAAGATACAAAAAGCAATTAAAATTAGAAGAAAATACAGACATATTGTTACCCACCACCAGGAACCTTCCCAGCCCCTGATGGATCCTGTGATGGAAGCAGCCGTGGCGTCCTTCCATGAAACTAATAGACATGGACCCACATATGTTTGTACAGTCTGTAACAGAACAATGTTCCCCAATCAGGTCAAGCTATGCAAAAGAGACAAATATAGCAAACACAACTAGAGTTCAAAAATTCCCTCGAGGGAAATTTTGATAGTGCACGTGTGACGCTACGGAGTGTGAACCTCTATCAGAGTCACAGCCGTTTGGGTAATGGTGCTGATCCCAGAAACAGCAGTCAACAAACTGAACGTCATGAAACAGTGAAATGTAAGGAACCCAACATTTCCTAAACATTCGCCTCCAAACCCTATCTAATAGCAATAACATGTAATGAAACAGAATGCCAGAATGTCGCAATGCATTCTGGGAAACACTCCCCCAACACGTTACAAAACACGCTACTATCCACGATTTCCTCAGGCAAGTACAACAACTTGAACTGATAATAAAAGAAAACACAAAAGCATTAACCTAATTTACACAAAATAGAAACAACATTTAATTTGATTTGTGTCCGATGACGAGAGAGACGCTAGATGGTAACCATGGCAACGGAGACTCGATATCTCACAGTTTATTTATCAACGATAAGACAGACAGATCTCACTGCCCATCACTGACCAACTGCTGCGGTCGGGACGTGTGTGTGTGTGTGTGTGTGTGTGTGTGTGTGTGTGTGTGTGTGTGTGTGTGTGTGTGTGTGTGTGTGTGTGTGTGTACAGGTGCTTCGGGCGATCGATACAGAGATCGCGTCACTCAATGTTATGAATTAAAATGACAGTTTTGCAAGCACCCACACACGCAAGCACGCGCGATCTCTACATAGATGTTGAGGTTAGGGTTAGTGTTAGGTTTACTTTACATTCACATTTAATTTGATTTGTGTCCGATGACGAGAGAGAGACGGAGAGAGATAGAGCACTTTGGTAGAGAGACGTACAATAACAGAGAGCGAGCGCCGGTCTCGATAAAGCCGTTAATCATCGAAACGAATCGTTATTTCCCGATAGTTTCACAGCGGTTACATTCAGCAGGTAGACACGGCTGAACTGCACCGCCGTTAATCAGCGAAATGAATCGTTATTTCCCGATAGTTTCACAGCGGTTACATTCAGCAGGTAGACACGGCTGAACTGCACCTATCTGAATCGCATTATCCAATGAAAAGTATAAGAGCTCTGTGCGAGAGGAAGACATCGCGTCTGTGTGTGTGTGTGTGTGTGTGTGTGTGTGTGTGTGTGTGCTGCGCGCGATCGATACAGGTCACTCACCCACACACGCAAGCGCGCGAGGTAAACACAACACAGCACTTCCCGCTTTTCAGCTGGGCCAAACCATTAGAACACCAGGCCCCCCCTGGAGTTTGCATTGTCATGGTACGGACTACCAGTAACGAACCCATAACAAAGCCATTTCTGCCTCGGCACTGGTCTCACATTTGGGCTTATTCTGACAAAACGGTAGCTCCTATCAGAAAAAAAGCAAGACCATCATCGCCGTAAGGACTTCCCGAACGATTTCGTGTTTCTACAATGTTTCTAGAGTAAATATTTCGGAGACACTCGCAAGTTTAAAACAGGGGTCCGTTCTGCTTTTCTCTGAAAATATTTGAAATATTTGTATTGGAGTCAATGAGGAGAAGACACCGACTGGCCGCACTTAGAGGCTGCTAATTCGAATTATGTAAATCTCTCCGATTTTTTAAACACATTGTGAGAGACAGAACACGTATGTCTACAAAGTTGGAAAAAATCATGTGTGTACATTGTAAACTGTGGCCAGGAGTAGCGTGGAAAGAGATTTATTTTTTTATTTTTCTGGAGCTCTCTCCACTCTAGCTACACTCTAACCCTAATAAGGGCATGCAATACACACCCATTGTAATCTCATAATTTCTCCAAAAATGATCATGGTCATTGAACAGTGATTGATCAAAAAGTATATGACCTATCAAAACATGGAAATATACATAAAGTACATAAGACTTGTGTCTACTGTTTAAAGTTGAAATGGAGTCTCTAGGTCAAAGTATGCAGGAGCAGCAGACAGCAGTAAAAGTATGTATTTTTTGACCTCCTCCCATGCATTCTCTATGGGAAAATATTCACAGTTTTTTGCAAATAACTTCATGAAAAATTAATATTTTTAAAATTTGTATTGAAGCACACCGATCCCGATGAAGACGCACATTTTGATATATCATTTGTCCTACAACTCTTCGAGTTGTAGGACTAGTTACGCATCAAAAAACGCGAGGAAGAGGAATAATAATAAAAAGAATAATAATAATAATATGAAGAAAAAATCCCCAGGATAACAATAGTGCTCGGGGCTTCGCCCCGAGCACTGGCTCCACAGCTTTGCTGTAGGGCCAGTGCTCGGTGCGTTTGCCCCGTGCACTAATAAAATGGCAGTGGCATGCTTGACAGGAAACTATGTTCATTTCTGTGATGATCACTGCACTTCCCCCTGCTCTGTTCCACAAGAAAGACTTAAGGAGTGGATCTGCCACACCTGTGACAACCACCTGAGCAGAGGCAGAATGCCATCCCCTGCAGTAGCAAACAATCTAGAGTTAGCACCAATCCCCCCAGAATTGGCTATACTTAATGTGCTTGAAAGGCAGCTCATTGCTAAAATCCTGCCTTTTGCAAAAATAATCGCTCTGCCAAAAGGACAACAGAGAGCTGTACACGGAGCTGTTGTGTGTGTTCCATCAGAGATGGAAACAGTCGTAAACAGTCTCCCAAGGCCCAACACTGAAGCACAGCTACTGCAAGTAAAACTAAAAAGACGCATTAAATACAAAGGCCACCAGCACTTCTACACCGTCAACATGAAGAATGTGCTAGCTGGCCTGGCTAAACTCAAACAGCTACATTCTGAGTATAAAAATGTGTCCATTGATGACAGTGCCACTTATGACAGTGTACAAGATGAGTCAGCCGATGAAGAAGACTCACGGCACAACACTGCAGTTGCTGCACAGCCAGAGCAGCACAGAGACACAGAGGTAAACATGGAGGAAGCAGACAAAGAAAAAGAGGAGCTGAGACCTGGTCTGGCTCTGGACACATGCATGCAGCCCCCGGACATTGCACAGGAAATCCTTTCATATGGTGATGGCATTTTCAGTGTTGCACCCGCCCAAGGCAACAAACCAGTAGGTTTCTTCACCATACCAAAATTAGAAGCCATGGCCTTTCCTGTGCAGTTTCCAACAGGACAGAACACGTTGGATGAAGCCAGAAACATCAAACTGTCCCCCAGCATGTACTTTAATGCTAGGCTATTTGCTGCAGATACACGGTTTGCCAGTGACCAAAGCTACCTTTTCTTTGCGCAGTTTGTCACAGAGACACACTTGGCCACCAGCAGTATGTCCATTCAAATGCGCAAAGGAAAATCCAAAAGCAAGGATGGCCGCAGAGTTAACAACTTGATGCTGCAAGACAAAGAAGAGCTGGAGAGACTTATTATGGACAAGGATGCAACACGATTCATGCAACCACTCAGAGGCACTCCAGCTTATTGGGAGAAAACACTGAGAGATGTCCACGCAATGGTCAGGCAGATTGGCAAACCGACATTTTTCCTGACGTTCTCTGCTGCTGAGATGAGATGGCCTGAAGTCGTGGAGGTCATTAAGGCTCAGCAGGGTGAACTAGGGGACTTTTCAGAGCTCGACTGGAACGCCAAATGTGACATTCTGCGCAGCAACCCCATCACAGTTATGCGCATGTTTGAAAAGAGAGTAGACGCTCTGATGACCAGCCTCATCCTCTCACCAGCAAAGCCCATTTCTGAAGTAGAGGATTACTTTTACCGTGTGGAGTTTCAAGCCAGAGGAAGCCCACACATTCACATGCTGGTCTGGATAAAAAATGCACCCAAGTTTGAAGGCGATCTTGACAGCGATGTCGCCAAATTCATTGACCAGTACATTTCGTGCAAAATGCCTGACCCAAAGAGAGACCCAGAGCTTCACAAAATTGTATCCGAGGTTCAGGTGCACAGCAGGAAACATTCAAAATCATGCAAAAAAGGTAATGTTTCCTGCAGATTTGGCTTCCCTAAACTGCCTATGAAAAAAACGATAATCACCAGGCCACCCACTGTAGACAGCAAATCAGTTGAAAACCCAGATCCAGCTGCACAATTGAAGGCACATAAGAGACAGCTATCAAAAATGCAAAAGGAAGCCAAGTCAAAGCTTCAGCCACTAAGAGAGTTGCTCATGCAACCAGACACCTCATTCAGCAGCTTCTCAGACATGCTCCGCCAATGCAAGATGACAGAACAAGAGTACCTGGAACACGTCATCAGTCTGACAAGCCGCAATGTAGTGATGCTGAAGCGTGATCCAAATGAATGTTGGATCAACACCTACAATCCGGACCTGCTACGAGCCTGGAACGCCAACATGGACATTCAGTACGTTGTCGATGACTTCAGCTGCATAATGTACATGATGTCCTATGTTTCCAAGCCAGAGCACGAGATGACCGAATTCCTCAACTCGGTCATCAAAAACGTCAAAAAATCCAAGGTCAATGAGCGTGATGAGATGAAGCAGATCATGCAGGCCTACGCAAAGCACAGAGAGGTCAGCGCTCAAGAAGCTGCAGCTCGCACTTGCAGCTTACCCTTGAAAAAGTGCTCCCGTTCCGTTGTTTTCCTTCAGACTGATGAGGACGGTCTGAAAATGAGTCACCCCATCAACAGGCTCAAAAACATGGAACCAGGTTCCGAGGAGGTGTGGATGTCAGGAGTACCTGAAAAGTACTTGGCCCGACCTGTCGGACAACCATTCGAATGTATGTGTCTGGCTGAGTTTGCATCAGAGTACAGGATAGTGTATGGCCAGCAAGTTAAAGGCAAAAGTACAATTCCTCTCCAAAATGAGAAAGGGTTCATTCAGAAGAGAACTGTAGGCAAACCAGCCATCATCAGATTTGCTCGCTTCTCGGAAAAGAAAACCCCAGAGAAGTTTTACAGGCGGCTTCTAAAGCTTTATCTCCCACACAGATCTGATGATGAGCTGACTGATAAACAATGCCCCACTTATGAACAGTTTTACAAATGCGCTAAAAGGGGTGTTGGGGACATCAGACGTATCGTAGACGCCAACAAGAAACGATACGAAGGTGGAGGCAAAAACATTGATGCAGCACTCCAACAGTTTCAGCAGTGTGGTCCAGTTCTTAATGCTTGGAACACCTTTGCACCCGAGGTGGAACTGGACCGCTTGGAGTGTCTTGCTGAGCGCGAACCCTTGGAGACGGAGCATGAAGAGAACGAAGACATCCCCGACTATCAAGTCAACAACGATGGGAGGGGCTTCATGCAGATGATAGATGCACCAGAGTTGAGTCCAGACTACATGAGAAAGATGTATCAGAGTCTGAACGAGACACAGGCATCCATATTCTACAGTGTGCGTGAGTGGTGCTTCAAATGTGTCTGGGGCCACGATCCAGACCCATTTTATTATTTCATGACGGGAGGAGCTGGCTGTGGCAAATCCCATGTCATCAAGTGCATGCATCAGGAGGCAACAAGGATTCTGCGTGAGCTCCCCAGATTCCGGGACAAAGCCGACATGTCCCAGCCTGCAGTGCTGCTGACTGCATTCACTGGCACAGCAGCCTTCAACATCTCAGGCAAAACATTGCACTCCATCCTGAAGCTTCCAAGGTCCTTGAAGCCACCATATCAGGGCCTTGGAAATGCACTAGATGAAGTCAGAGCGGCACTGTCCAATGCCCAGATTCTCATCATCGACGAGATATCAATGGTTTCCAAAGAGCTGTTTGCCTACGTCCACTGGCGATTTCAGCAAATCAAAGGGAACAGGAAACCATTTGGAGGAATGTCTGTCCTTGCTGTAGGTGACTTTTACCAACTGCCACCCCTCGGCAGAGCCAAGCCACTGTGTGTGTATGAGCAGAATGAGTTTGATCTCTGGAAGGATTACTTCACAATGGTCAACCTGACAGAGATCATGAGACAGAAAGACGATCAAGCTTTTGCTGAACTCCTGAACCGCCTTCGAGTGAAGCTAAAGGGAGATTGTCTGAGTCATGAAGACAGGCAGTTGCTCACACAGGCAGTGGCTGATGGCAAGGATTGTCCAGCAGATGTGCTACACATCTACGCCACAAATAAAGAAGTCGACAATCACAATGCTGTTACTGTAGCCGCCCTCCACAAGAATGTTGTCGAGATTGCAGCCCAAGACTTCAGAAAAGATCCCAGAACAGGCTGCATGATGAACTTACTCTACAACTTTCAAGGAAGCAAAAGAGACTTGCCTGACAACATAATGGCTGCTCAAGGAGTACGCGTTATGTTGACCAGGAATCTCGATGTGGAGGATGGGATTGTTAATGGAACATTTGGAACAATCAAACACATTGTGATGAGTGAACGTGGCCCAAAAGCTGCAAGGCTGATTGGGCTGCGGCTGGACAATCCTACAGCAGGACAGAGATTCCGTAAAAAAATCCTGGGTCCCTCAGACGACTTGGTGTACATCGAGAGATCTGAGGAGAGCACGAGCAAGAAGGGAGTCATTCGACGTCAGTTTCCAATGAAGTTGGCCTTTGCATGTACTGCCCACAAAGTGCAAGGCATGACCATGACGTCGGCGGTCGTGTGCCTCAAACGTGTTTTCGAAAGAGGAATGGCTTATGTCGCTCTGAGCCGCACAACTTCCCTTCAAGGTCTCACCATTACAGACTTTGATGAGAAAAAGATATATGCTGATCCTGAAATCAAGAAGGCTCTGGAAAATATGAATCATGCATCTTTCCAGAGTGCCAGACCCCTGTTGACTCTTTTTAAATCAACGGACCAAACTCTAAAGACTTTGACAATCATCCACCACAACACACAAGGACTTCCATCTCATATTGCGGACCTGAAAGCACATCATGAACTCAGACTTGCAGATGTGTTGTGCCTCACAGAGACACATCTGTCAGGGTCCTCTGTGTCCCCAGTTTTCCAGCTGGAGGGATACGACATGTTCACACGCAGTAGACAGGTGTCATACAACACCTGTGTGGACATGGCAAAAAAAGATGGAGGTGGAGTTGCAGTGTACTGCAGAAGCGATGTTCAAACAGAGCCTCGCAGATACATGCAAGATGTCACTGATTTAGAGTTTGTTATTGTGAAAATTGAGGCTCCAGTCAAAGTGCTATTGGCGACTGTTTACAAACCGCCTAATTTCAGTTTGGCAAAATTTCTGCCAAACATGAAAAGCCTCTTGGACTCGCTGGAATTACTTAATCACCAGCCCATTGTTGTTTGTGGGGACTTTAATGAGGATCTCTTGTCAAAAGGAAAGAAAAGCATAAGAGATTTGTTCCAGTCCAGAGGTTACTCTCAGTTGATCACAGACTCCACAACTGAAAAGAACACCCTGATTGATCACATTTATATTTCACATCCTGATAAATGTCTTCACTCAGGTGTTCTGCAAACATATTACAGTTATCACAGTCCAGTTTATTGTACTTTGACTGACTAATAGCCTCTCCAGCCAACACATTGTGCCAAAAATGTGCTAATCATGTCTTCTATGATACGTTAAATCATGATGTTTTAGTTTCACATAATGGTTTTATGTGTTCTATTTATACTCTATTTATACTTATTTATAACCCTATTTATTGATCACAAATCATGCTGTGATTGCACATTGGGTGCATTTTAATTATTTGTTTCATGTTATTTATTTATCAATCAATCAATCAAATCATGCAGTGATTGCACATTGGGTGCATTTTAACTTTATTTATTTAATAGATTTATCAATCACATACACTGTGATTGCACATTGGGTGCATTTTAACTATTTAATGTTATTTATTCCAGCCAAGTGCTGGTGTGTACCTAATGGCTCTGGGTACAAAAATGGCTGTCTCTGGGTCCAGCCAAGTCCTGGCGTTTACGTACTGGCTCTGGTTACAAAAAAATGGCTGTCTCTGGGTGCAAATATGATATTTTTAACAGACCAATGCTGTCATTCTGGGTGCATTTTAACTTTATTTATTTCATGTTATTTATTTATTTTTATCAATGAAATCATGTTGGATTTATCAAATCACATACACTGTGATTGCACATTGGGTGCATTTTAACTTTATTTGTTTCATGTTATTTATTTATCAATCAATCAAATCATGTAGTGATTGAATATTGGGTGCATTTTAACTTTATTTAATGTTATTTATTCCAGCCAAGTGCTGGTGTGTACCTAATGGCTCTGGGTACAAAAAAATGGCTGTCTCTGGGTGCAAATATGATACGCTGTCATTCTGGGTGCTTTTTATTTAGTCTGAAATAGACTGGGTGCATTTTAACTTTATTTATTTCATGTTATTTATTTATCTTTTTATCAATGAAATCATGCTGGATTTATCAATCACATACGCTGTGATTGCACATTGGGTGCATTTTAACTTTATTTGTTTCACGTTATTTATTTATCAATCAAATCATGCAGTGATTGCACGTGGTGCATTTTAACTTTATTTAATGTTATTTATTCCAGCCAAGTGCTGGCGTGTACCTAATGGCTCTGGGTACAAAAAATGGCTGTCTCTGGGTGCAAATGTTAATTTTAAAACAACAATGCTGTCATCATTCTGGGTGCATTTTAACTTTATTTATTTCATGTTATTTATTTATCTATTTATCAATCATATCATGCTGTGATTGCACATTGGGTGCAATTATACTATTTATTTATTTATCTCACAAATTGTGCTGCCGTTCTGGGTGCATTTTGTTTCATGGCTTGTGTAATTGTTTTCATATACATGTGTCTAAGCATGTTCCCATCGAGCAGGCTCCATGGGTGCACGCTGTCTACATTTTAAATGTTAAGTGTGTCAACCAAAATTAAGGTACTCGACACACTAAACATGGTGTTATGTGTTGGCTGGAAATTTTCAGTTCATATGATGATCATTCTAATCAAGTTCAAGTCTGTATATATTGATGTATCTATTTATATATCTTTATGTATAAATGTATTTATTTATACGGGATCAGCAATATCTGAGACATTAAGATGATGAGGACAGTGCCAGTCTGTTGAAATGTAAGACAGAGAGCTCAGGACAGGAAGCTGCAGCAGCCTTCCTCACAGCTAGAAGAGGCAGGCTAAATAGGGACAGCAGTGGAGGAGGGCCAAGGACCAGGTAAAGGGAAACACAACATTAAGTTTAATGTGAAACATCAAGTTAATTTTTACCAACTTGCACTAGACCTTTTTTTTTCTTTTCTTTCAAGTGGATGATTTCAGTTCCCACTCTGAAGATGCAGACCAAGCCGCTGGTGACACCTCCTCCATCACAAAGTAAGTCTCTCTCTCTCTCTTAAAACAATTAAAACGCAATGTAACTTAACTTAAAGATGTACTCGGGTATTTAGTGCCCTGTACTGATGCCACACCTCTTCCTATCATGTATGCCTGCATGTCTGAGGGGAAGCCATGACAATGAAGCTGCAGATACCAAAGATGACAGCTGATCCAGGAAGAAGACCTCCAGAGGACTGCATGGGACTCTCACCAGTGACAACTCAACAAGAAGGGAGGGATATTTCATTATTTTTGTTAATTCACTGCAATTTTATTTTTTCAGTTTGTGATCAAATGTTTACCGAAGGCTTTGAAACCTGTGACTTATTAATGCCTTTGCCTTTTATCTTCCTGTAAGAGTGACAAGAGATCTAGGCAGAGGAATGCAAGAGGACCACAGCAGATTTCCAGAGGACTCCACAAAGGATAAAACATCCCATCAGATGATGAGTGAGCAACACTTTCCAATGTGTTTTACCGACTGTAGTGTGATCAAATGTTCTAGCAAGATTTGCTTTCCAGGAAGAAGACCTCCAGAGGACTGCATGGGACTCTCACCAGTAACAACTCAACAAGAAGGGAGGGATATTTCATTATTTTTGTTAATTCACTGCAATTTTTTTTTTTTCAGTTTGTGATCAAATGTTTACCCAATGCTTTGAAACCTGTAACTTATTAATGCCTTTGCCTTTTATCTTCCTGTAAGAGTGACAGAAGATCTAGGCAGAGGAATGCAAGAGGACCACAGCAGATTTCCAGAGGACTCCACAAAGGATAAAACATCCCGTCAGATGATGAGTGAGCAACACTTTCCAATGTGTTTTACCGACTGTAGTGTGATCAAATGTTCTAGCAAGATTTGCTTTAACTGTATTGTGTGCTTTATTAATCTAGAGAGGATGACAACAGATCCAGGAAGAACACCTCCAGAGGACCACGGCTAAAGACAGCAACCCAACAGACAAGTAAGACACATTTATGTGTGCACAGACACAATGCACACTTGTGCATTGTCATTGATTTCATGACGATGGTCAATGTTGGCTGTGTCTGTGTATCTCTGTGAATAAATGCTTAAACCCTTTGATAACTGTTACTGAACAATGTGTTAAAGATTTTAAGGAGGATGTCAACAGATCTTGGAAGACGAGGACCAAATATCAAGACAGCAAGTCAGCAGAAGAAAAGTAAGAGACATTTACACATGAGTACAAAACTGTACAGTATCTTGATTACTTTAACTTGACTTGATTTATGTTGGTGTCTTACAGATGGTTTTGTGTTTTCTTTATTTGCAGACAACATGGAAGATCATCACTGCCCTCTCATTGAACTCTACTCTGCCTGCGACCCTTTTCATCATATTTTTTGTAACCATCTCCCACATAGTTGATGTTGAAAGGGCATAGGTTGCTGTATAAATAAATACTTAAAAAAGGAATGTTTGTTGTAGGTGTGCTCCTTGTATACAGTATCATAATCTTACAGGTATTAATTGTTTGAAACCTCTGCAGAATCTCATGATGTACACACTCCGGTAGCGTCACCCGTGCACTTTCAAAATTTCCCATGAGGGAATTTTCTAGTTATTATTATTCTTATTATTCTTATTATTATGTATTATTATTATTATTATTATTAATAATAATAATAATAAAAATAATAATAATAATAATAATAATAATAATAATAGTAACAACTAGAGTTCAAAAATTCCCTCGAGGGAAATTTTGATAGTGCACGGGTGACGCTACCGGAGTGTGAAAGTCTATCAGAGTCACAGCCGTTTGAGTAATGGTGCTGATCCCAAAAACAGCAGTCAACAAACTGAACGTCATGAAACAGTGAAATGTAAGGAACCCAACATGTCCTGAAAATTCGCCTCCAAACCCTATCTAATAGCAATAACATGTAATGAAACAGAATGCCAGAATGTCGCAATGCATTCTGGGAGACACTCCCCCAACACGTTACAAAACACGCTACTATCCACGATTTTCTCAGGCAAGTACAACAACTTGAACTGATAATACAAGAAAACACAAAAGCATTAACCTAATTTACACCAAATAGAAACAACATTTAATTTGATTTGTGTCCGATGACGAGAGAGACGCTAGATGGTAACCATGGCAACGGAGACTCGATATCTCACAGTTTATTTATCAACGACAAGACAGACAGATCTCACTGCCCATCACTGATCAACTGCTGCGGTCGGGACGTGTGTGTGTGTGTGTGTGTGTGTGTGTGTGTGTGTGTGTGTGTGTGTCACTCAATGTTATGAATTAAAATGACAGTTTTGCAAGCACCCACACACGCAAGCACTAGCACAATGTATACAGAGACGTTGAGGTTAGGGTTAGTGTTAGGTTTACTTTACATTCACATTTAATTTGATTTGTGTCCGATGACGAGAGAGAGACGGAGAGAGATAGAGCACTTTGGTAGAGAGACGTACAATAACAGAGAGCGAGCGCCGGTCTCGATAAAGCCGTTAATCAGCGAAATGAATCGTTATTTCCCGATAGTTTCACAGCGGTTACATTCAGCAGGTAGACACGGCTGAACTGCACCTATCTGAATCGCATTATCCAATGAAAAGTATTAGAGCTCTGTGCGTGATCATAGCCAGGACATCGCGTCTACAACCAGTTCTCCCAGCAGCAGCGGTGTGTGTGTGTGTGTGTGTGTGTGTGTGTGTGTGTGTGTGTGTGTGTGTGTGTGTGTGTGTGTGTGTGTGTGTGTGTGTGTACAGGTGCTGCGCGCGATCGATACAATGTTATTATTTAAATTGACAGTTACACCCACACACGCGCGCGATGACGACAGAGACGAGGAGGAGAGGAATAGAGGAAAACAGCCATTTTCTGCCTCGGCACTGGTCTCACATTTGGGCTTATTCTGACAAAACGGTAGCTCCTACCAGAAAAACAGCCAAACCATCATCGCCGTTAGGACTTCCCGAACGATTTGGTGTTTCTAAAATGTTTCTAGAGTAAATATTTCGGAGACACTCGCAAGTTTAAAACAGGGGTCCGTTCTGCTTTTCTCTGAAAATATTTGTATTGGAGTCAATGAGGAGAATACACCGATTGGCCGCACTTAGAGGCTGCTAATTCGAATTCTGTAAATCTCTCCGATTTTTTAAACACATTGTGAGAGACAGAACACCTATGTCTACGAAGTTGGAAAAAATCACGTGTGTACATTGTAAACTGTGGCCAGGAGCAGCGTGGAAAGACATTATTTTTTTATTTTTCTGGGGCTCTCTCCCACTCTAGCTACACTGTAACCCTAATAAGGGCATGCAATACACACCCATTGTAATCTCATAATTTTTCCAAAAATGATCATGGTTATTGAACAGTGATTGATCAAAAAGTATATGACCTATCAAAACATGGAAATATACATAAAATACACAAGACTTTTGTCTACTGTTTAAGGTTGAAATGGAGTCTCTAGGTCAAAGTATGCAGGAGCAGCAGACAGCACCAAAAGTCTTTATTTTTTGACCTCCTCCCATGCATTCTCTATGGGAAAATATTCACAGTTTTTTGCCAATAACGTCGTGAAAAATTAATATTATTTTAAGAAATCGAATAGCACACCGATCCCGATGAAGACGCACATTTTGATATATAATTTGTCCTACAACTCTTCGAGTTGTAGGACTAGTAGCGAATCAAAAAAGCGAGGAAGAGGAATAATAATAATAAAAAGAAGAATAATAATAAAAAGAAAAAATCCACAGGATAACAATAGTGCTCGGGGCTTTGCCCCGAGCACTGGCTCCACAGCTTTGCTGTAGGGCCAGTGCTCGGTGCGTTTGCCCCGTGCACTAATAATAATAATGTCATCATCGCCGAACAAGGCTTTCGAGTGGTTGCTGGCTGTCTCTCCCGTTCACACTGAGTATCTGACTCACCCCCTCTCACTCACCGTTAGCTCCTCTCCCCCCTGTGAAGGTGGAGAGTCACCCCTCTAGTCATCAGTCTGGATCACTCTATTGAGTGCCTGCTGCATCATGTGAAGAAAACAGTCTTTGGGGTATTATGAATGGAAAAACAACCAGCATGAGTGGCACTTTTTGGATTCAGAAAAGGTCTATCGCCGTCCATTCATGAATCCATGGATCAATAAATGTATTCATCTCTTCATTGTCTGGTATTCATTACTGTATCCACCCATTCATCGATCCACCATCCACCCATTTTTTTTTTTCACTCACCATCCATCCCTGCTTCCACCCACACACCCACTATCCAACCTAATCAGCCAGCCGTCCTTCATCCAACCCTTCCAGCCATCATGTAATCGATCGTCCATCCATCACCTCCTCCATCGTCCAACCATCCGTTCACCCATCCATCCGGCCATCCCTCCCCGTGTCCCTCGTCTGCCCAGCAGCGCCGCTGGCCGCGGGGCAGCGGATGGATGAGCCGGGCCTCCGGCGGCGGGGAGGGGAGGAGCGCGGCCCCTGAGGAGCGGGGAAGCCCGGCCATCCATCCAGCGGCTATCCTCTGGAGAGCAGCCCGCTAATGACGCCGCCTGCCCGTGATGGATAGAATAACAGAGGGAAGAAAACAACGTCTTAAGAAAGAGAAAATAATTAAGTCCAGGGGATTGATCAGCCCGGAGCCATTTCCTCCCTCCTAATTTATGTCCCCTTCCCGTGGAGACAATCCACTCTCTCTCTCTCTCTCTCTCTCTCTCTCTCTCTCTCTCTCTCTCTCTCTCTCTCTCTCTCTCTCTCTCTCTCTCTCTCTCTCTCTCTCTCTCTCTCTCTCTCTATCTCTCTCCTTCTCCTGTCTTTTTCTCCCTGTTTTTATTTGTATCATTTCCTTCCCTCTCTCTCTATGTTCCCTCTACTGTTCTCTTTTCCTGTTTTTCTCTGTTTCAGTATTATTCTCGCTTCTGTATCTTTTGGTTTGATTCCTCTGCCATCGCTCTAAACAGGAGAGAGACGGAAAGAGACAAGAAGAGAGACCGTTTTCTTCATCTGTTGTATCCAACCACATGTGTTCTGATTCCTTTCTCTCCCGTTGTACAATCCTTCCTTTGTCTGCTCTGGCGGTTGCCCCCACTGTGGATTGATTAATACGTCAGCAGAAGCCAAAGCCAAATCCAGCTGAGGAATGGTCGTAATTGACAGGGGCTCAGGTGGATTTCAGGCTCCCATGCCACGAAAGAACCAACCTCCAATCTTGTTTTGCTCTGTGCCAAATGTGGCTGTTACTCTTCCCTCTGGTCCATGGCAATACAGGATTTGACTGACTATTGCAATCATTGCCTTTTTGCGATTGACAAATTGGGTATTTTATGTCTTCACTCAATGAGCCGTAGAGAAGGCTCTGGCATGGTTTTAAAGGGCAACATATGTTACATATATTCAATGTCACATGTGAGGGAGTGGGAAGGGTGAGGGAAGGATAGTGGATAGGGTGTTTGATTCTCAGCCTAAAGGTTCTGGGTTTGAACCCAAATATCTGCACTAAGAAAACCAAACCCTACTTCAAAAACACCCTATCAGTTGCTTGAATGTGACGGAATAGTGAATAGCATGAACCCATCAGAGTGTCTTCTGGGGAATCATCTCATGAGGGTTCCCTCTGAGTGCCGTGTTGACAAACTGTTGTTTTTTCTCCGGTTCTACGTCTTTGTAGTGGCGATTGCAATCTCATCTTGTGTTCCACAACAAATGTTTGAAAGTTATTCCCTGTTTAACCTTGCTCCGGTGGGGGAAAATAACTTCTAACACTCAAACCTAAAACTCAATCCAGATTCCAGACAGCCTAGAAGGAAACCACCCAGCAGGGCATAATAAGTGAAACTTTGAAATTGTTGAAAAAGCAATCTTCCAAAACTCAGAAGCTTGAACATTTAGTCACTTTGTTCCGTGCGTATACCTTGATTTAGTGGCTGTTCTTAGTGTCGCCTATCGTGAAAAATGAGGTGAAAAACAATCCATGAGGCTCACGGCGTAATCCATCCTTACGAAAAGGTAGCCCACTGATGATGTTCATTAAATGACTTCATTAATCAACCACCAATCATTCAGATTTGCTCTTTAGAGCAGCTTCTCTACCACTGTGCCTGATTGGCTGGCTGCCCTTATTGAGGTTCCTGAAGGAGAAGGGCGGATGAAGTCACATCAGAGGGTGTCCTTCAGGGAATCATGTTCTAAATAGAAAGCCAAAGGAAGCGGTTGAGAGGCAGATAAAAGAAGGAGCGCGAAGTGCCAGGTGACGGCCGAGACTTAGGGGAAACGAGGAGGACAGGCAAGTAAACAAATTAGAAATCAATCCGCTCGTCCCCTTATCGATCGCCGATCTCGAGACAATTAGCATTTCTGATGGAAGGTGGTGTCGAGGTCCCAGACAGGCGGGGTGGGTGAGGTGGAAGGTGATTGGACACCAGAGGAAGGGCTAACGGGACAGTGAAGACGGGGACAAGGTGTCTGGTCTCCAGCCTCTCCTGGCAGAATGAGGTGGTCTTCCAATCCGTGTGTTAATTGATTGATGCATTGATCAGCCGACACAATCACTCAAACACACACTGATGCCTTCATCTGTCCATCCATCCCTCCTCCTATCAGCAATAATCTATTCAGCCATACAACAATCCATTCATTCACCTGTCCATAGTCCACCCATTCATTTTTATTATGGGTTCATGCTATTCATTATTCATCCTCTATCATCCATCCATCCAACGTTATCCATTCACACAGCCACCCATCCATCACCTTAACCAAACTGCTGCACATATATTTTTCATTCATTCATTCATCCATTCATAACATCTGTCCATCTTATCCAATATGCAATGTCAGTTAAACTTGATGAATCATGAATCATGACAGTCAATGGAAGTATGTATTCCGTATGACGTAGATGTGAAAGCTGGATCACAGGAAACACCTCAGTCACATCAATCAACACGAGTCGTGTGGCGTTATGGGACTCTTATAGAATGTGCGATTGGGCCAACAAGTTCTCAGAAAAAGAGACGATAAAATCTGATGTGAGAAATTGAAAGGCCCGTAACACTTACAGAAACATATGTTCCTCTGTCAATCCCTCTCTCTCTCTCTCTTTCTCTCTACCTCTCTCTCTCTCTCTCTCTCTCTCTCTCTCTCTCTCTCTCTCTCTCTCTCTCTCTCTCTCTCTCTACCTCTCTCTCTCTCTCTCTCTCTCTCTCTCTCTCTCTCTCTCTCTCTCTCTCTTTCTCTCACTCGCTCTCTCTCTCTCTGTATTTCTGTCACTCCTGCCCTCCCTCAACTCTGACTGAACGCCTCCATCTTGTGTATTCTTCTTCATCATCTGTTCGCCCTGCACGATGTAAAGATCTGGATCTGTCGCCATGACATCTCTCCTTCTCCTCCCCCCGTCTTTGTTCTCTCACTCTGTCTCCCTCCCGCTCACTTCTCTCTCTCGTCTGATGCTCGGTTTCTCTCTGACTCCCTTGCTCTGTTTCTCGTCCCTCCCTCTTCTCTCCTCCCTTTTTACTCACTCTCTCTTCTCTGACTGACTCCATCTCTCTCTTCTCTGACTCGATCAAATTCTCTTTCTGCCTCCAATGCCCTCTTTATTTGTTTCTTTATCTCTCTCCCCCCTCCTCCCTTTCTGGCAGTTTTTCATTTCAATGATTTGGAAATTGTGATTTTATGTTTATGAAATACAAAAACTGTTCAAATTGGCAATTTAATACCCCACATTTGTTGCCATCATCAATGGCATAATATTCATATTTTGTTCATTTTTATTGAATATGAGTCATATTTAGTTAAAGTGCGGTTTGGCTGGGGATTGTTATCTGGTTATGTGTGATAGCAATTTTAAGAAGGTGATGATATCTAAACTATATTCGAAACTCTGGTTGTAAGATATAATTGATAATAGCATGGCGGTATTACATTTATGTAAATCTGGATTTGAATATTCAGTGCTGAACCAGCAACAGCACTGCTGTGCTACTATTCAGCTGAATCATTTAAAACACAAATGCAACATTATTCTTATTTCCCCAATTCACCCCTCATGCAATTGTGAAACTTATTTGTTCTCTATCGTCTATGTGACGGGTATTATGACATGAATAACTTTCAACATGAAAAATATTCACACAAAAAACGCATATTGATACAAGGCTTTTATTTTGGTGGGCTATTTACGTTACTCATTTCAACAACAAATTCAATATCATGCTTATTTACAACTCACGACCACATCAATTCCCAAAGGCAATTATGAAAGTAACCAGCTCCCATAATTAGTAGTCCTAAAGGAAACCCTGGTGAGTCAGTCATAGCTGCGTCTTGCGCAGGTTTATATAAAAGCATTAAAATTGATGTATTCCTGGGATTGTACGTGCAGGTGGGACGGCCGGTTAATATTCATAAGGGATAAAGTAAATGATATACAGCCAGAGGGAATAAAAAGCACACACACTTGAGCCGCCCTATTTGACACGGGGCTTCTATTCATAGTAGCGTAGCTTTAGTATCGCAGCGCTTGTAACTACTTCAAGCATCGTTAATAATTGCTGAAGTCTGAAGTCTCTTTCTGCCCCTCCCTCCACCCTGTCTACCAACGTGCTCTAATAGATCCAAGCCAACAGGAGCTTCCCTCTTTGGAAACATTACGTTTATTGCAAGCTAAGTTGATGTCTTCTTACCCCCAAGTTGTTGGTAAAAAGGCGTCAAACATTCATTGTTGTGGGCCAAGTTTTGAAGCAGCTAGCCACGGGGTAGTACAGCTAGGGAAGAAGCTAGCTAGCTCGATGAGCTGTGTAACTACGGCAAGCTAGGGGAAAGGCTGGTAGCTAACATTTTGAAGCAGCTAGCCAGGGGGTTACAGCCAGGGCTAGCCTGGGCAGAAGCTAGCTGGCTAGATGGTCTCACATGAATCCACAGGAGTGGCTGTCTGAATGAATGAACAAGTGAGACAGAGGAGGGAAAGAAACACCAGCAAATCGTACTCTCTCTCCACACACACACACACACGCACACGCGCGCACACACACGCACACACGCACACGCACACACGCACACACGCACACACGCACACATGCACACGCACGCACACACACACACACACACACACACACACACACACACACAAACACACACAGATCGATATGTTGACAAGTTCCTTCTTCAGCAGTCAGACATGTTGACAGCACATGGACCTGATGAAGATAGATGGGCCCTTGATTTGAGGTTGAATGTGTTTTTGTGCATCTATAAACTATATGTATTTAGGTTGGCACGTCTTTCTATGTGTGTGCGTGTGCGTATGTGTGTATATGGAGATCTATGTATAAATATGTGCATGTGAGTGTAACTGTGTGTGTGGGTGTGTGTGCGTGTCTGTGTGTGTGTGTGTGTGCGTGTGTGTGTGTGTGTGTCTCACGGTGATGAAGGGCTGCAGACAGCAGTGACCTCGTTGGATGATGGCTTTGACGCTTTCCTATGACGTGTTCATCATTCCTTCAACTCTCGCCTTCACTCGGCCTACGTATTCTCCCTCTCTCCCCCTGTCTCCCTCTCTCTCTGTCTCACCTATCTCTTCCACCATATATGAATTTGTCTCTGTAGGTATGTATGATACTATACCTATACCTTGTTGCTGTGAGAGGATCACAATCACACAGAAGAAAACACAGAAGAAATGCCAACAGCAGACAACAGAAACCGGCAGAACCTTCTGCCTACCAGCTGAAACCTTAGACAGTAAGGACGGAAGAGGCTGAAGGAGGTTGAAACATGCATGTCTCAAAGTGAAGTCTCCTCATAGGATACATGTCATTTAAAAGCAGTCAGTGGGTTAGGGTTCTTGATCTGGGAGGCCTACAGGTAGATTGTGGAACATTGTGGTTAGAACCCAGAACCTCCAGGCATGGAGTCAAACGCCTGAACCACCACTAGACTGTTCTGCACCTTACCCTGGAAACCAAACTAACTAACGTTTTTCCAAAGGAAAGCCTTTTCATGTCAGGAGAAAACAATTGTCCTAAATATTGTAATGGCAACATTTCCGTGGTCGAGGTTCCCGGGGCCAAAGCCCGCACGGCTCAGGTGTAGCCTCTGAGGAGCTGCCTCTGAGACGCTGTCCCCGTCGCAGTCCACACTCAACGTGGCAGGAGAAGCAACACGGCGTGAAGCAACCAGTGAATAATAGTGCGAATAAACAAGGGACACGCTAGCACGCCTACAAATGAAGCTCTAGTTTAAAAGCAGCCGAGGGGGGGGGGGGGGGGGGGGGGGAGGGGAGAGAGCCAGAATGAGAGAGAGAGGGAGAGAGAGACAGAGAGAGAGAGAGAGAGAGAGAGAGCGAGAGAGGGAGAGAGAGAGAGAGAGAGAGAGAGAGAGAGAGAGAGAGAGAGAGAGAGAGAGAGAGAGAGAGAGAGAGATAGAGTGTAAGTGAGAGGGAGAGAGAGAGGGAGGGTTCTGGGAAGATGGACGGCATGGCCCAAGGGCAATCACACCAAGCTGACAGCCATGCTGGTAGATGACGCTACTGTTGAGCAACCATACTGACAAAGAGCCCCTCCACACGTGCACCCCCAAAACCCTATCCAAGGCACCGAATCCATCTCTCTCTGGGGAGGTATAAGATCCCATCGTCTGGCCATGCATCAACGTCAGAGAGCAAATTCCTGTGTGCAAAACAACCTGAAGCATCACCGGAATGATGGGGGATGGGTGGCTCTGTGTGTGTGTGTGTGTGTGTGTGCGCACGCGCGTGTGTGAGTGTGAGTCAGTGTTTTCACGTGTTCACTGGGTCCTCTGACGGACAAAAAATGAAAAAGCTCTGTCAAGCCATTGTCACGGTCCCCCCATGGCAGCAGCTCCAGGGTGCGTAAACCTCACCGCTGCTTTCATGAGGACCGCCTGGGTCCCTGTAAACCACAAGGGACACGTGTCAGCTTCTCACCCCTGCTGGGCACCTTAATGTTACCTTAACATGAAAACAGACTGAAGAAAGCCTTGGCCACGGTCATGTAATCCTCTGCCACGGTCATGTTGAACGTTTGAACATCTTTTGGTTTCGCTTTTTTCAAATCCAGCAGTGTGTCTTTTTTGTTATTTTGTTATTTGTTATTTTATTATTATTTTATTTGTTGTTGTTGTTGCTGCATCCAAACCTAATAAACATTACTTACCACTATCTATCCCACAATGTGTCTGCATGTACGCTGTGGTTCAGACTTTATATTGTGTTAGATTAAGCCTCATTCTTATCTGTGTTGACTTGTGTTGTTTCCCTGGTTAAGCTTTTTGTATCACTGTTTTGTACAGAAACCGGCATACAAATGAGGCTTGATTGTGACTTATTGATTGATGGATTCAGACATCAATAAAAGGTAAGCTACGCCAGTTTGCTCTGAGGGGTTGCAGGATCGAATCCTACCACAGAGGTTCTCGTTACAGCGTTCTGGCAGAAGTCGCTCAGCGTGAAGCGTTCTCACAAGAAGCGCCCTGTGAGGATGTGGGACGAGGAGGTGGGCAGAGACATGAGGGAAGATCATTACTGACGGCCTTCTGAGCCACACAAAACCATTCAGAGGAAGCCAACAAATATGGGGCTTCAGTGTGTACAAGGTCTACAGCAAAACGGTGGCTCCTTTCTGACTTCACATCCATGTCACAAATTGCTTTGTAAAAAAAAAAAAAAGATGTACAAAATGTAATCAACGATTGAATTTGCTGCAGACGAGTACTGGGTTTGAATTCCAACGTCCAGATTCATCTACCAGTGGGTTTTCTTTGAGCAAGGCACCCTGTCCGTTAATGATGACCTAGAGTCACTTTGTACAAATGATACAATGCAAAAAATGACTGAATGGTAAATTGCTCAATGGATACAAATTTGGCCAGAAAGCGTGTGTGCACAGGTGTGTCCGCACAGAAAGGCTCATTTGCACGACCCAGCTTTGGTGACTGCTCATTGAACGTGGTCACGTTCGGACTGCTCCCCACCTGCAGCGGAAGAGCAGGAGGCCCTTGTTGTATGAGTGACCAATTAGACAAGCCCCATAACAGTCAGAGGGAGTCTAAAGACAGCTGATTGGCCGGCTAAACGCTAGTCTGCCAGCGGAGCGGAGCGTGTGCTAAAGTGGGCGTAACCCAGTACACTCCATTAGACAGACAAGCCCCGCAAAGGAGGCGCCACGCCTTCAATCACAGAGCGAACACAGGACATGAACGCCCTCCTGCAGGAACAAACAGGAACACATAAACAGGAGTTAGATCTGAGGACGTCATGAAGTAAATATTTGAGCACAGTGTGTAACAATCAGACCAAACAGCAGCTTAAGGCGGCAACTCAAACAAAACATAACTGATATCCTCTGACGATAACGGTGAGTCATGCGTTGACTCAAATATTGGCCATTTGTTCTGGCTCGTATCCACCAGCCAGAAGACACATCACTCGGTTTTTCCTGCTTGACGTCACGTTTCAAAGTTTGGCATTGACACGCTGCTGCTCTCTAGCCTCTCGTGTAACATCCTCGTTAGCAGAGAGGGACTTTGTTTTTAATGTGTATGTCAGAGACTGTAGCTCACAGGGAACTGAGTGAGAGTTTCACTGTTGATCTCAGATTGTATTTGAACGGTGACGTGGAGATGGGGAGAAGATGACGCTCACAAAGTTCTGCTGCACACTGCCAGATCTCTACAGGAACTATAGAAAAAAAACATGTTTAGTTTGGGTTAAAGGGGGGTAACTTCATCAAAGGGACAGAGAGAGAGAGAGAGAGAGAGAGAGAGAGAGAGAGAGAGAGTGGGAGTGGGAGATAAAGAGATTGAGCACATGCATATATTCACATGCACACATTCACACTGCAAGACAGACATGGTCCAAATCCTTGCAAATATTATTTGCAAGGATTTGGGCCATGTCTGCTTGCAGTTTGTTTGAATCAGGCCTTAGTCAGTAGACACTTCAGACATGTTTCACAAGGTGATATATATAAAGACCTTTATACAGTCCTAAAAGCTGTAAACATTTCTTGATACGGCCCCTTCTAGATTGAGTTTGACAACCCTCCTTTGGACTCTTGTGTATAATATTAATAGTTCCAACATTGTGGCTTGTATCATGATATCTTAGACATTTAGGTACATATAAAGGTCACAATGTATTGTTGCATATACTCTAACACTGTTTACAGAGATGAGTATCTATGGATTAGTTCCGGGAAATAGTTTGATGACTTAATGCCATATATCGACAATGACCACATTATCTAAAATGAGTAATATTAGTATTACTAATAATATTAGTAATAATTAGAGTTGTAGTACTCAAGACCAGTCACAGTCTCAAGACCACTTTTACGTGGTCTTGGTCTTGTCTCGGACTCGACTGTATTTGGTCTCGGTCTTGTCTTGGTCTCGGACACAGAGGTCTTGAGGGGGTGTGTGCATAAACCAAGCAGCAAGCTCATGCTCATCACAAAACTTTAAGTATCACGCAGCACTCGTACACTACGCGCCAAATATGTTACATTGTATATATTTTTCTAACGGCTGCGCCATTGTTCACGTATTGGTGTAACATAAACACTAGTTCCTTTTTTTTTTTTCGCTCTCGACTTGGTCTCGGTCTTGGTCTCGACTTGGTCTTGGTCTTGGTATCGACTTGGTCTTGGTCTTGACTTGGTCGGTCTTGGTCTTGTGTTGGGCTTGGTCTTGTCTTGGTCTTGATACCGTCTGGTCTTGGTAGTGTGTTGGTCTCTGTTTAGGCGGTTTAGGTTTATAGCAATATTAGTATAGCCTTACTTTGACACTGTATACATATGCAAATGTGTAACTGTATACATATGCAAATGTGTATTGTATTTATATGATAGGATTATGATTATTACTATTTGGTATCTTATTTTGTAATATTATTTTACAATTTGTGCTTTCGCAATGTACGTTTTGGATGCTAATAAAGCCATTTGAATCTCAAATCTTGAGAGAGGGGAGAGAAAGAGGGAGGGAGAGAGAAGGAAATAGAGAGAGAGAGAGAGAGAGAGAGGAGAGAGAGAGAGAGAGAGAGAGAGAGAGAGAGAGAGAGAGAGAGAGAGAGAGAGAGAGAGGAGAGAGAGAGAGAGAGTTATTGCTGGACAGCTAATATAAGTGACAGGGATGCAGTAAAATGACAAATGCTGTGAAAAGAGAAAGATGAGAACAGGTAGAGAAATCCGCGTCCTGACAGGCTGAAGGACAGGAGCATGTAATTAGGTAGACGATTCCATCATAAAGTACAGATTGCTGCTCTGTTTCGCTGTTGGGAGTTTAGTTTGGAAAGCGTCTGCTTTCATGAGTCACAATGGAGAAAGGAAAGAAAAATACTCAGACAAACTTATGAGATTACTCAAAGACCAGGTTTCTCTTCAGGCGGAGCAAAAAGGGAGATTTTTCTTTTTTCTTTTATAGTTAATATACAGTACATAGATATATAAATGGAACATACACATGCATACTACGACACAGATACAATATCACATTTCACATCAACACAACACAATATGACATGTCAAGCAGACGTTGTGCCTCACATCATAGCGATGTGATCTCTAACCAAGGCATGTGACTTCATTGTAGCACTGCTGCTTTATGAGACACACACACAGAAAGACACAAACACACACACACACACACACACACCCACATAGGGACACCAGGTCAACCTTGCTGAAGAGATTTAAAAAACCCAATATGTTCCACTTGGATCGTACAAATTGACAAATATAGTTCACAACCATACACATACAGAAACTGACTAATACAGTCCACACACACACACACACACACAGACACACGCACACACACACACACACACACACACACAAACACACACGGACACACACACTCTCACACACACACGCACCACACACACCTCGCGCACACACACACACTCACACTTACACTCTCACACACACACACACAGACACCACACACACACACACACACACACACACACACACACACACACACACACACACACACACACTCACACACACACACACACACACACACACTAATGGAATCAGTCTTGGTCTGGTCCTCTATAAACCTCACTTCCTGTTTGCCTCTGAGTTGTTTTCCTCCTTTCTCGTTCCCTCACCTCTCTGGACTCTGCATCACATATTTATTACCAGTCAATCCATACCATCACACCTACAACATGATCAGGGGGAGGCCAGGAGGGGGGAGGGAGAAGGGGGAGGAGAAGGAGTTCTCCTCCTTCTCATCCCCCTTCTCGTCCTCCTTATAGGGGGAGGGAGGGGGAGTCGGAAGGAGGAGTTGGGAGGGGAGGTGGCAGGTGTTATCTGTTTGTGAGACTTATGGACGTCCGAAGACGCAGCCAGCAGGGTAAACAGTGGCGTGGGCGTCTGTGTAAATAAAACTAATACTGAATATAAAGCACCGCCTGGGAGGACGCGGCCTGAGAAACGATGCAGGCTCAGCACGTCCTCACAGGCGGGGCCCGCGGCCGGGCGCCGGGTTTCATTTGGCTGGCTGTCCTTTGTTCTGTTATTGTTGTGTGTGATGCAGGGGGGCAGGAGATTGCAGATTTGTGTCAGCTTATTTTCTTAATTTATTTATTTTTCCGTTACATGTCTTACGTCCGGCGATGGTTTGGGAAGTCTCTCAGATGATAACATGGTGGGGGGGCTGTGGCACCGGGGGGGGTGCGGCCCGGGTGCGTGGCAGCCGGCAGGCTGAGGGACTGAGATGGGGGGGAGGGGGGGGGGGGGGGGGGGTGGGTGTGCTGGGTAGCGCGGGCTGTGATTAAAGGCTGGAGGCCAGGAAAGAGAAGAGATGCCGGGGCCCCACGTCGTGGATTTATCTAACCGCACGACACATCTGATGTCTGCACCGCGGGGGGCTCATTATGGGGATCGTCCACTGAGGGATGGGGGGGGGGGGGTTGGGGGGGGGGGGGGGTAGCTGGGGAAAAGATGGGGGTTACCAGGTGATGGATGTACCAGATGAGAAGTCTGGTTCCTCTGGGTGTGGTCTGGCTTGGGATAAAATGATAAAATGTGTCCCCCCATTACGGTGTGTTTGAAAAGTCAAATTGAGTTATTTTTTTTGCAAAAAGGACATAACTGAGGAAGTTTTTGCGTAAGGGAGCGACAGTCGGGAAAGTCCTCCAGGGAAGGCCTCCTCACCGCCACGCCTTAAGAACGCCGTCGCGTCTGACACAAATGGCTGCGGTAATTTGGCTTGGCGGTTAGCAGGGTGTCCGCCTTCCAATCCTGGGGTTGCCGGTTTCAAGCCCCCGGTGGGTAGTGCTGTGGTGGTCAGAGGTTGCAGAAAAAAATGTGAATTCTACAGAATGTGTGGTGTGGATACTGTGTCAAAACGTCATGGAAAATAACCACATCTTACACATCTCAATTCACAGACAGGAAAGCCGTTGTCTAAGCCATATCTTGGAATCCGACAAACACTTCCGTCATCAATGAGTCTTAGAGAGACCGGAACGTGGTGCGAAACAGATCGTTTTCGGCTCAATCCCGCAGCAAACAGCCCTGTGCCGCTTCCCCCTGATAACCCGAGGCCACACTCACTAACAGCCCCCCTAATCACACCAGGCCCTTGATTACCGTCCCCAGCGCAGCCTCACGCTGTGCAGGAAGGAAGCCGTGCCCAGCGGGGGTTCCCCTGAGCAGGAGGAGGAATGAGTGACTGGCACCAACGGCTTTCTGAACCCGGCGTGCACTCGGCGATGGCGGATCAGTGAATACAGGCGGCCGCCACGCAACCTGGGAGACAATGACTACAGCCAGGGCAGTACGTTACCTAGCAACTCAGCTGGTTGGGGGGGGGCAGGCTGTTCTAGTGATCATGATGTTGGATGACCAGAAGCCAGTGTCGAACCGTAGACACGTCTGAGTGAAGCGTCCCCACTCATCCTCACTTCATTCATAACACTGTGTTTTGCGGTGGTGAGACGTCCCACCACGTGGACACTCACTCATTCATAACATGTGTTTTGCTGTGGTGAGACTTCCCACCACGTGGACCCCTCACTCATTCATAACATGTGTTTTTGCGGTGGTGAGACGTCCCACCACGTGGACCCTCACTCATTCATAACATGTGTTTTGCAGTGGTGAGACGTCCCACCACGTGGACCCTCACTCAGTCATAACATGTGTTCTTGCTGTGGTGAGACTTCCCACCACGTGGACCCCTCACTCATTCATAACATGTGTTTTTGCTGTTGGTGAGACTTCCCACCATGTGGAACGCTCACTCATTCATAACATGTGTTTTGCGGTGGTGAGACGTTCCCCACCACGTGGACCCTCACTTATTCATAACATGCGTTTTGCAGTAGACGTCCTAACATGTGGACCCTCACTTATTCATAACATGCGTTTTGCAGTAGACGTCCCACCACGTGGACCCTCACTCATTCATAACACGTGTTTTTGCGGTGGTGAGGACGTCGCACCACGTGGATAACATGTGTTTTGCGGTGGTGAGACGTCCCACCACGTGGACGCTCACTTCATTCATGACGTGTTTTTGCGGCGGCGGTGTTGGCGTGCTCTGGGCCCCCGGCAGCTCTATGCCCGGCCGCGCGTGGCTCACGTCGGGCGGATCGGCTTGTCGCCACGGGCAACCGAGCAGAAGACGCAGCTCTGCGTGTGAAGGACTCCAATGCCATGCCAATAAAGACGGGGCTGAGGTCACACGGTGGAGAGCAGTACAAGGAGAGACCCCTGCTCATTTTAACACGGGGGGAGGGGTGATATTTGTTCTCATTGAAGTGAGACGTACCGGGCCCTGGACATCGGCCCAGCCTTCACGGGAGACGTCTTTCAGGTGTTTGGACGGAGCTGAGGGCACAGATGGCTGCCGCTGCGACCATGAACAACTAATGATTGCTTACCTGCTGACGCTGAGCGGGGATTGTACGCGGGCCGCGGCCAATCGTGTCGCCGTATATCCCAGGCTGTCCAATCAATAGAGCTGATTTAGAACGGCTTTCATGTCAGAGTGCAATCCTGTAGAGTGTAACCAGGCATGGCACGAGCACGCACACACACAAGCGCACACACACACACACGCACACATGCAAGCACACACATACACACACATGCACACACACACACGCATGCACGCACACACACACACACACACGCACGCACACACACACACACACACACACACATACACAAACACACACATGCACACACACACACACACACACACACACACACACACACACACACACACACACACACACACACACCACACACACACACACACACAAATGTACTCTCACAATCGACAAAATAAAATAAATAAATAAATAAAAACACACACAGAGGCACACACACACCCCGGACATGCACAATCACCCATAAACATGGAAACATTTTTACACACACACACACACTCAACACACACACACACACACACACACACACACACACACACACACACACACACAAACATACAGACACTGACATACCCACACAGACATCGGTACTTACACACTCAAACACACAAACCATGTTCTACAGAATTTACTTTGTAATAAATAGTGATGACATGGCTATTACATACACTCCCTCACAACACACACACACACACAGACACACACACACACACACACAAACACACACACACACACACACACACACACACACACACACACACACACACACACACACATCGCTCTCATCCTCTCTGAGAGGAGAGGATTTCAATCTCTTTCTGTGTCCCTCATATAAACGGAAATATCCTCTCACACACGTGTGCTCAAAACCACACGCTTTTTGTGTACACAAACACACACAGAGTACACAAACAAAGTACAAACACACACAGAGTACACAAAACAAAGTACAAACACACACACACATACAAAGTACACGCGTGCTGTGGCCATCGATCTGTTTCTC
>JAXIVH010000024.1:3144746-3151115 GCA_036785325.1 Urophycis tenuis | reverse complement strand
ATATAAAGCACCGCCTGGGAGGACGCGGCCTGAGAAACGATGCAGCTCAGCACGTCCTCACAGGCGGGCCGCGCCGGGCGCCGGGTTTCATTTGGCTGGCTTGTCCTTTGTTCTGTTATTGTTGTGTGTGATGCAGGGCAGGAGATTGCAGATTTGTGTCAGCTTATTTTTCTTAATTTATTTATTTTTCCGTTACATGTCTTGCGTCCGGCGATGGTTTGGGAAGTCTCTCAGATGATAACATGGTGGGGGGGCTGTGGCACCGGGGGGGCACGGCCCGGGTGCGTGGCAGCCAGCAGGCTGAGGACTGAGATGGGGGGGGGGGGGCTGGGTAGCGCGGGCTGTGATTAAAGGCTGGAGGCCAGGAAAGAGAAGAGATGCCGGGCCCCACGTCGTGGATTTATCTAACCGCACGACACATCTGTGGCTGCACCGCGGGGGCTCATTATGGGATCGTCCACTGAGGGATGGGGGGGGGGGGGGGGGGGGGGGGGGAGTTGGGGAAAGATGGGGGTACCAGGTGATGGATGTACCAGATGAGAAGTCTGGTTCCTCTGGGTGTGGTCTGGCTTGGGATAAAATGATAAAATGTGTCCCCCATTACGGTGTGTTTGAAAAGTCAAATTGAGTTATTTTTTTGCAAAAAGACATAACTGAGGAAGTTTTGCGTAAGGGAGCGACAGTCGGGAAAGTCCTCCAGGGAAGGCCTCCTCACCGCCACGCCTTAAGAACGCCGTCGCGTCTGACACAAATGGCTGCGGTAATTTGGCTTGGCGGTTAGCAGGGTGTCCGCCTTCCAATCCTGGGGTTGCCGGTTCAAGCCCCCGGTGGGTAGTGCTGTGGTGTCAGAGGTTGCAGAAAAAAATGTGAATTCTACAGAATGTGTGGTGTGGATACTGTGTCAAAACGCCATGGAAAATAACCACATCTTACACATCTCAATTCACAGACAGGAAAGCCGTTGTCTAAGCCATATCTTGGAATCCGACAACACTTCCGTCATCAATGAGTCTTAGAGAGACCGAACGTGGTGCGAAACAGATCGTTTTCGGCTCCATCCCGCAGCAAACAGCCCTGTGCCGCTTCCCCCTGATAACCCGAGCCACACTCACTAACAGCCCCCTAATCACCAGGCCCTTGATTACCGTCCCAGCGCAGCCTCACGCTGTGCAGGAAGGAGCCGTGCCCAGCGGGGGTTCCCCTGAGCAGAGGAGGAATGAGTGACTGGCACCACGGCTTTCTGAACCCGGCGTGCACCTCGGCGATGGCGGATCAGTGAATACAGGCGGCCGCCACGCAACCTGGGAGACAATGACTACAGCCAGGCAGTACGTTACCTAGCAACTCAGCTGGTTGGGGGGGGCAGGCTGTTCTAGTGATCATGATGTTGGATGACCAGAAGCCAGTGTCGAACCGTAGACACGGCTGAGTGAAGCGTCCCACTCATCCTCACTCATTCATAACACGTGTTTTGCTGTGGTGAGACTTCCCACCACGTGGACCCTCACTCATTCATAACATGTGTTTTGCTGTGGTGAGACTTCCCACCACGTGGACCCTCACTCATTCATAACATGTGTTTTGCAGTGGTGAGACGTCCCACCACGTGGACCCTCACTCAGTCATAACATGTGTTTTGCTGTGGTGAGACTTCCCACCACGTGGACACTCACTCATTCATAACATGTGTTTTGCGGTGGTGAGACGTCCCACCACGTGGACCCTCACTTATTCATAACATGCGTTTTGCAGTAGACGTCCTAACATGTGGACCCTCACTCATTCATAACATGTGTTTTGCGGTAGACGTCCCACCACGTGGACCCTCACTCATTCATAACACGTGTTTTGCGGTGGTGAGACGTCCCACCACGTGGATAACATGTGTTTTGCGGTGGAGAGACGTGCCACCACGTGGACCCTCACTCATTCATAACATTTGTTTTGCGGTGGTGAGACGTCCCACCACGTGGACGCTCACTCATTCATGACGTGTTTTGCGGCGGCGGTGTTGGCGTGCTCTGGGCCCCCGGCAGCTCTATGCCCGGCCGCGCGTGGCTCACGTCGGGCGGATCGGCTTGTCGCCACGGGCAACCGAGCAGAAGACGCAGCTCTGCGTGTGAAGGACTCCAATGCCATGCCAATAAAGACGGGGCTGAGGTCACACGGTGGAGAGCAGTACAAGGAGAGACCCCTGTTCATTTTAACACGGGGGGAGGGGTGATATTTGTTCTCATTGAAGTGAGACGTACCGGGCCCTGGACATCGGCCCAGCCTTCACGGGAGACGTCTTTCAGGTGTTTGGACGGAGCTGAGGGCACAGATGGCTGCCGCTGCGACCATGAACAACTAATGATTGCTTACCTGCTGACGCTGAGCGGGATTGTACGCGGGCCGCGGCCAATCGTGTCGCCGTATATCCCAGGCTGTCCAATCAATAGAGCTGATTTAGAACGGCTTTCATGTCAGAGTGCAATCCTGTAGAGTGTAACCAGGCATGGCACGAGCACGCACACCCACACGCGCACACACACACACACGCACACATGCAAGCACACACATACACACACATGCATGGACGCACGCACACACACACACACGCATGCACGCAGGCACGGACACACACACAAGCACGCACACACACACACAATCACACACACACACACACACACACACACACACACACACACACACACAAATGTACTCTCACAATCGCCAAAATAAAATAAATAAATAAATAAAAACACACACAGAGGCGCACACACACCCCGGAAATGCACAATCACCCGTAAACATGGAAACATTTTTACACACACACACACACACACACACACACACACACAAACATACAGACACTGACATACCCACACAGACATCGGTACTTACACACTCAAACATACAAACCATGTTCTACAGAATTTACTTTGTAATAAATAGTGATGACATGGCTATTACATACACTCCCTCACAACACACACACACACGCACAGACACACACACACACACACACACACACACACACACACACATCGCTCTCATCCTCTCTGAGAGGAGAGGATTTCAATCTCTTTCTGTGTCCCTCATATGAACGGAAATATCCTCTCACACACGTGTGCTCAAAACCACACGCTTTGTGTGTACACAAACATACACAGAGTACACAAACAAAGTACAAACACACACAGTACACACATACAAAGTACACGCGTGCTGTGGCCATCGATCTGTTTCTCTCATTCCTCTTCTCTATAATTTACTTTCAGCTGTTTTCCGTTATTTCTCTGCAGCTCACATCACCTTCAATTAATGAAAGGATAATTTCTTATTCATTTCATGTGAAGGGGGAGCACATATACACACGTACTCTCACACACACACACACTGATTAAATTATTTCAACTCACAGACCGAGGAAGTTACACAGGTACGTATAATACACTGTATGTAGGGCGACAGTAGCTCAATGTATAGATATAATTTAATAATAACAGAAGTGCACCATCTCTATTTTAATGTTCCAATAAAGCAAAGCCCCTCACATTCTCTCACTCCCTCTGCCGAAGCACAGACACGGCCAAACCAAGCGATTACCAGTCACAATTACCATTCAAGACGGCCGACCCATTTGCGTAGCGGGACCGTCGTCGCAGTCCCAAAGACCCTCGAAAGCTGATTACACAAAAGAAAAGTGAGCGAGCGCAAGAACTAACACGCAAACTAGTTAACGCATGAGCACATTCATGTACGAACCGATGAGCAACATCTGGAATGAACGAATGACACATTAATCACACACTGCGTCTACCTACCCTCTGTCTCTGTCTGTGTGGCGCTTGTTCCTTCTGTTGTGTTCATCCCACACAGCAGTCCACTCCGCCGCACAGTAACCACACCACTGATCACACAGGCCTCATGTTGCACTCCTATACCGTTCATTCATTACTACACAACATCCTCCCTCTGAAGTGTGTGGACTCTCAGAGCCATGGAGGGCGCCACGGAGCAAACACACCACATGGAAGCTGACTTCACTCCCACTATGAAGTCACTGAGCAGTGGCTTTATCCAAGGTGACTTACAGTGAACTCAGACTGAGTCGTGTAGGAGCAGGTAGGGGCCTGGGCCTGAAGCCTGGGGGGGGGGGTCTCCGGGGGGGGGGGGTCTCCCTGCTGAGGACATCAGGGGACAGACCAAGCAGCTCTGGGCGGGGAGCCCAACACCCTTCACGCCACGATGAACAAGCCACCATGCACCTAACTAGTACACTTTGACACCCCCCTCCTTTACACTCGGCTTGTTGTCTTCTGCTGCTGTGGGTAATTCCCTTTATTCTCCAGCTACTTCCCTCCTTAATCCGTCCTTAGTTTCCTGAGAGTGTGGAGTATCTCTGGGGTGCGGGGCACTGAACGCATGAGTGTCCTTTGGCTTGCCAATAACAGATCAACGTGCACACTGCCACATCTGTGATTCGCCGTGGGGGCATCAATATAAATTATAATGTAAATTATATTGAACCGCAGTCTTAAATAACACAGCCTGCCAGGTGTGCTGTCTGTCGCACACAGACAGACAGACAGACAGACACACAGACACACACACACGCACGCACACACACACACACACACACACACACACACACACACACAAACACTACGACATTAAAACAGGCTCTGGCCTAAGGCAGACATTTGCAAGTTTTCTCTGGATTGATTATCATTTAATTAAACTTTATGAATGTTCCCCTTCATATGCATTGACAGCATGTATCTCCCTCTCTCTCTCTCTCTCTCTCTCTCTCTCTCTCTCTCTCTCTCTCTCTCTCTCTCTCTCTCTCTCTATCTCTCTCACACACACACAACTGTAATCATAACACTCTACAATTAGGGTACATTAATTAAGAATTAATTAACATGAGTACATGCAGTAGCAATCATTACTTAAAGGCATTAGCAAAGGGGTTAGGGGTAGTGGGTTAGGGTTAGCCCGACTAATAGTAACTGTCTGGCAATTAGGTGATAGACCCCAGTGGTGGAGCAGGATCATTATCATCTGATTTACCCCTATATGTTCAGCACTCTGCTTCCTAACAGCAACTTAAGTGGGTTATGTTTCCAGTGCACATTGCAGGGCAATCCATTGAAACAGGACAAGCCCTGAAACCAAGATCTGAACAGTTCCAGAAAACACTGTATATGCACATACAGTATTGTCAATGGACGTTAAGTATTGTAGGGACACACATTTACAATATCTTTTTTTGCAATACATGTTTTTGCTTTGTGTTTCATTTTGAGGCCTCTTTTTTTGAAGTACTGTAAACCCCCCAAAAAGCGACTTTCTTGCAAACATCAACAACGATTTCAAGTACAGATTATCTGTCACCTACTTCAGATCTTTTTGACATTTTTGCTTTTCGTTGAAAATATTTCCATTATGCTTAAAATCAGCATTGGCAAATGTACGACAATTCGATAATTCAGTGCCTTGTCTTCAGTTGTGTTCAGTCCAGGCCATCTAACATTACGTCCCGAAGCGCTCAGGACAGTACGAGATGGCTCCTACGTTTGTGTTTACTCATCCCTTCTCTCGGCAGGTCTTTACAGCCCAGCATGCAGACTGGAGATCACAGTACAGCCTTCAGTTTATTGAACGGCTATGCTTTTGGTTTCAGTGTTCAATTTCATTTTTATTTCAGCGAGTCCCGAAACGTGGCCCCCTTCCACAAATCATATAATTAAGTCAGCGATATCTGGCCTAATTTTCGCTCCGCAGCCGTCCCACCAAAAGATTCATGAGCAGCGAGAGCAGCCGCCAGTCGTTCACTCCCAGTGAGTGCTGGCGGCAGCCGCCTCTCCCGGGCTAGCTCCTAGCGAACACGCAGGAGAAACTGTTGTGTTCCCCGCTTCTCCAGAGCTTTAGTCGGTCTGTTTGTCTACCAGGGCCTCAAACAAAGAGGCAAACACACACACACACACACACACCCGCAATCTCCGCTTGTTTGTTGTACTGTGTACCAAGGAGGCCAGGAACCAGGGCAGATTCCTTGTGTGTGGAAGCAACAATACGATTGTGATCTGATTATTAGATGAGATTAGACTTTGATTCCAACTATGTCGCCGTGTGTACAATAGATCAAAGTCAATTGTTCAATTATAACTAATGAACGGAGGGAATTGTGTAAAATGGTTCATTTGATCACGCCTCCTGGGCTGCCCAGAGCACCACACCAAACCTGATATCAGGCACACAACCGAATGCTGAGCGACTGAGCGCTGAGCGGCCGCTGAGCCTCGCGGCCGCAGCGCCGACCGGTCGTCTGGTTGGACCGCCACGGTGGACTCAGAGCCCTGGGTGTGACCCGGGAGGACC
>JAXIVH010000024.1:3114746-3137246 GCA_036785325.1 Urophycis tenuis | reverse complement strand
TGGATGACTCAGTGCACCTGGACAACATCCTGCACCTGGACGACTCAGTGCACCTGGACCCCTTCCTGCACCTGGACGACTCAGTGCACCTGGATGACTTCCTGCACCTGGACCCCTTCCTGCACCTGGACGACTCCCTGCACCGACGGGATGAAGCACCTGCTAAACAGTGGATAGCGTCTTCATCTGCTGACGGGCAGAGCATTTCATTTCCAATGCAAATCCATTAAGGTCCGGCGCCACTACTGCAAATTAAATGCTGCTGTCGTTGCTCTGGAACAGCAATCTGCCTCCATTACAACAGCACTCCTTTTTCCACACCGGGACACAGATTTGGATGGATGAAAAGGCCTGGCATACATATTATAATGAATACAACACCACAAGTAGCAAATTACCTCTTATTCATCAGTTTTCTATTATTACTAAGTGATATGGCCCGCGCCTGACAAACATCACAAAATAAAATCCATGAGGGGTAGCTAGATCTGGGGGGAGAGAGCGATATAGGGAGATATATATACTGTACATATTATAGATGGATGAATGGATGGATGGATGGGGTTGAATCAATCTATCAACACTTGTAATGGCACGAGTGGGAGGATTTAAAAATGCCTTGAAATGGCTAATGAACCTCACACCTGGGGAGACAACTGGGCCCTTAAGACATTAAATCAAGTGTGTGCACCAGATGCTGCAAATTGGTTCCTTTTAATCAGTAAAATATCAGGAAATGACACAGTCTCTGAACACAGAACCTTTGGGATGGGTTGGTCTTGAGGCTTCCAGGTTCTGAAGGTTGAGGACTATGACAACAAGTGGATCTCTTATCGAACCAGCAGCCTTCACACACAAGAGAAAGAATCCCATCTACCAAAACATTTAGTTGGCAACATAATATGTTGCCAACTAAATGTTATATTATAACAACTTATAACAACAATCTTCAGACACTTCAGACACACTTCAGACAGAAGTGAGTCTAGATATGTGAGGCAGACGGAAAAAGACTAAGAGTTGCTCCAACAATCTTGGTGTGGACCGCGGGCCGGTCTCTGATGACCCCAGAGCTCTGCTGGACTCCCAGCAGAGGCGCAGACGAGAGTCAAGGCCACGCGCTGACCAGCGCGGCCGGTCGCCGTGTCGGAGATGTTTCGTGGCGGCGTAAGGAAGGCGTGGTCAGTGGGCGCTCCGTCCGTCTGGCGGGTTTGCGGAGCACGCCAGTCTGAGCCCCCCACAGTGAGAGCATGAGCAAGGGGAACAAACAAACACAGAGCGAGGCAACGCGGCAGGATCCCAATAGGAATAATACACATGAGGCTAATAAATATGAAGCCACGGTGGTTACACGGTTACAGTCATGCTAGGGGGGGCTTTTATTGTGCTAAATGTTGCTGATGCTGGAGTTGGGGTTGGTGGAGACGGTTGCTGGGGACAAGCAACCTTGTGTGCTTCTTTAGAATATTCCCTAAATATCCGTCTGTTGCTGATTCAGTAAGTCACGGAACAGAACAGAACGGAACAGAAGGAGGGCGGGGAGCACAGTGAAGGGAGGTACGGTAAACAGAGTGAAGATGCTCTTAAGCTGAATTCACACTTCTCCTGGCCCTGCATTAGCAAAGGTCCTTGACTCAGAAACACAACAGGGAGCTTTTCAAAGCTGCCTGCGTTCGCACGTCCAGGTCATGTCAACTTGCAGACGAGGGGGCAGTGTGGCGGAGGACACACACCGCAAAGTATTGCATTAGAATGGAGAGGTTGAAGAGTGCAATAGAGAAGTGAGGACGGATAGAAGGAAGGAAATATGAGCTGGGCCAGAAAGACTGACAGACAGACAGACAGGCAGGCAGACAGACAGAAAAGAGGGTCAAAAAGAGCCTTGTGAATAAAAGAGGAGAGGACAGAAAAAGTGAAAAAAATAATCTGGGTGGTCTGAGTGTGTGTGATAGAAAAGTGTGAGGGGAGGGCCGAGATAAGATCCATTATTTATTATCCTCTATTGAATAATTTAGTCATAAGCACCGCAATGTGTGCATGGCTTTATTGACAGCTCCACAAAACAGCTGTTGAGGAGTGCATCACCTGCTACCATTCTTACAGTGCTGCCATGAGAGGCTACAGTCGACAGTTACAGCTGTAACACAACACAGTTGTAATGCGCTACAGTCGACAGTTACAGCTGTAACACAACACAGTTGTAATGCGCTACAGTCGATAGTTACAGCTGTTACACAACACAATTGTAATGCGCTACAGTCGACAGATACAGCTGTAACACAACACAGTTGTAATGTGCTACAGTCGACAGTTACAGCTGTAACACAACACAGTTGTAATGTACTACAGTCGATAGTTACAGCTGTAACACAACACAGTTGTAATGTGCTACAGTCGACAGTTACAGCTGTAACACAACACAGCTGTAATGCGCTACAGTCGACAGTTACAGCTGTAACAAAACACAGTTGTACTGTGCTACAGTCGACAGTTACAGCCGTAAAACAATAGAGTTGTGATGTGCTACAGTCGTAACTCACTACTTACACGCTAAAGTTGAACACATTACTGCAACATGCTTCACCCAAAAAACCTAAACATGTCATCAACACATCCTAAAACATCACAAACCAACATGAACAACATTAATTCATGAACAGCATGAATTCATATATTTGACTTCATTCACCTCATGAATGCAAAATGATAAACCCAACATCATCAATGTGTTAACGTGACACCCTGAACCCAAGACCATATATCATAACATATATCATGCCATCTAGTGGTCAGCTTGCATCATGATAACTGCACCTTCAATTTTCAACGACATGGTAATACACATGCATGTCCAGGTAAAGGTACGCTAAAACATGCATGCTCTCTGTCACACACACACGTGCATGCACGCACACACACGCACACACACGCACACACACACACACACACACACACACACACACGCACACATGCACGCACGCACGCACGCACACACGCACACACGCACACACGCACACACGCACACACGCACACACACACACACACACACACAGATAGATTGATTGTACTGCTGAAACAGACATTTTAATCGTGACCTTATCACCATAAGAGAGCCATTCAGCCTTTCTGAAGGTAATCAATCTCAACCATGAGTTTAATGATGTCCTACTCACCCTATTGGAGTAAAAGGATCACTGTGTGTGTGTGTGTGTGTGTGTGTGTGTGTGTGTGTGTGTGTGTGTGGGTGTGTGTGTGTGTGTGCACCTCTCCTTATCTCCTGGAATCAATTTTCAAGGAAGATCAACAGGCTTGGAAATGAAGCCTGAAAAACCGTTTCACGTGATTGTCACAAAACAGTAACATAAACCAAGAAATAAAACTCCTTCCCTCCACAGCAATGGAGCAGCCTATCTAGGCTGAGCAGGCAAGCCTTTCAGAGTCAATGTGATGAGGGGACAGAACCACAGGGGACGGCAGACCTTCTGCTGGGATCTCACACAATGTACCAGCAGGGGAAACCCAGACAAGGAAAGGCGCCATGCAGCCGACATCGTCCGTCTAATATGCACCGTCAAATGTTCTCTTTGAGGCGCGGCGCCTGCAGGTAATGGGCTGTTGCCATGGTGTCTCCTGGGGTTATCCATTGAAACCACCGCAGAACAGGAAATACTGCAGCCGTAGCAACAACTCCTTCTTAGAGCGAGACAATGTGAAGAAACCAGCCGGTTTAAGACAGATTTTGAGAATATCCGTCCGGGAAAAAAAATGTGCACCCTTCAGGCCTCCCTCCGAAGCCATTCCCTTAAAGCACATGAGTGGACTCAGTGGCTTCAGCGGTACGCCTGCCCGGCCTTGAGGAAATGCCCCCGGTCATGCACACCTGCAGAGTGTGTGCAGGTAGCCTGGCAGGTAGGTCAGACAGGTAGGCCGTTTGATCATTGTATTCAGGTTGAAGTCAATGATTGGACAGGTTTATTGAAGGCCCGTGGAAGCCACAGATTTGTTTTGTTTATTGTGTCGGAGCGCTTCATTTATATATTGCCGTCGGGATGTAAAGAGAATTTCAACAATGTGACCTGAAATGCTTAAAAAAAACAGTTGTCAACCCTGGCTTTGAATTGAAAGCGGACACGTCATTAACCACATTCCGACAACTAACATTTATATTATAGTTCCTGGCCAAAATAGAGGATAATAATAAAATCTATAGCGAATAGTTCGGAACCACAAATCTGCCATAAACCCCCCAAAGGGAATTAATATGAATATGCAAACCAATCTACTATGCGATGGGATGTCAAAGAAATACATCACACCAACAAATGAGACTTAATAAACGCAGAAGCTGTCTGCGTTTGCCTCCAAGTAGCTCCACTGTGTCTCTCGGTGTTATCAATCTCAATGAAAACCAGTGTGGGACAAGCACTGTGCGCCGTAACTCAGCAGGAGTAGTAATAATGTGTTGCCTTTACCGAGCCCTTTTCAAGACACCCAAAGCACTAAACACAGTGCGCCAGAGTGTGTGGAAGAGCGCTGGGGGAGTTATGAAACCTCATCCGCTACCTGTGTGGAGCACCCACCTGGGTGACACCGCAGCACACACCCCCACAGCGGAGAGCTGATGATGATGATGCCATCCAATTAGAGACGAGCGTCCAATGAGACCTTGGCTGGCACAACCTTGACGTCTCAGCAGGTTGTCTCAGCGCTGAGAGATAAAACTCTACACTCGATCCAAAGGAAGTCAAAACGGTGGGGCTGGCCTCAACTGTTTGAATCACCAAATGATCCGTTGTCAGTGTTGCATTCGGACGCAAGGAACACAGGCCAGAGGGGTGCCCCGGGGGCATCCCATCCTATAGGAGCGACCAGAGCAGCCCTGCTTTGAGAGAAACCAGCAGTGCTGGGCAGAGACGCAGTGCATATATAGCCCAGCTAAAACAGCAGAGGCTCTGCGGTAATGTTGCTGCTTAATACAGGCTAGCTGCTGGGCTAGGTGTTTAATGGGGTGCTTACTTATCTTACTTACTTACAGGCTAGCTTCCAAGATCAGTGGTAATTATGTGCATACCAAGCACATAGTAGCTGTTTAGCCATATGGTCATCGTGGTAATATATATTAGCATGGGCTATCTGCTGAGCTAGGTGGTCATAGTGGCACTTTATTAGCATTGGCTAGTAATAAGGCGAGACCCTTATGTCGTGCTTACTCGGCACAGGCTAGCAGATAAGCTAGATGGTCATTTTGTTGCCTCACCAGCCGCTAGGCAGTAATGGGGGTGCTTAGTGGATGCTAGCAGTTGAGCTAGGTTGTGACGGTGGTACTTCATTAGTGCAGGCTAGGAGCTCAGCTAGGCTAGTAATGGATGTGCTTACTTAGCACAGGTGGTAGGTGATAAGGGCTAGCTGCTAATGGCAGCTTCAACCTGCAGGGCGGAAGCATTCGCTGCTCATTTGGAGGGGGTGGACTCTCAGATAGCTGATGGTGCTGTATTTAAAGTTACACACACACACACACACACACACACACACACACACACACACACACACACACACACACACACACACACACACACACAAACACACACAAGCTGTTGACACAGATGTAACACAGAGAAACACATTTGCTGACAGACAAATAGGGAGTACATGTGTGTATGACAGCCTTGCTAATCAACACTACACATGCAAACACACTCGCACACACACACACACACACACACACACATACACGCTAACTAGGCATGTGTACACACAATACACCAGCAAAAAAGGCACAATGCTAAATAATGCATTCTTACCACCCACCAACCAAGACAACAACCACACACTCAGCCACCCCCCCAACACCCACACACTTACACAAACACATACAGCCATCTCCCACTCACACACACTCACTCATACACACACACATACACACACACACACAAACACACACACACACACACACACACTCACTCATACACACACACACACACACACACACACACACACACACACACACACACACACACTGCACTGCAGTGGTCTGTGCTTCACGATGGACTGAGTCAGTTGGCGTTCCTCCCGGCAGGTGACAGGGCGCCCTGACGCGTCGCCTGATGAGTCTGGACACGCGTGACTCCAGAAGTCACTACCATGGAGTCACAGTCTGTGAAAGTCACCGTGGGGACTTCTTGCTTTAGGGTTGCAGGACAATGTATTCAGTGATGTTGTTTCATGTCGTAGTCATAGAGTTTCATTTACGTACAGTGTATTTTTAGTTCCTAGTATTGTAGTTGGTAAAACATTGACTGTATTGAGTTGGTAAAACATTGACTGCAGTGCGTACCACAAACACATCTGAAGCACATTTCAGGTCTGATGACGCAGTGCAGTTCACTGAATAAAAGCTCAAGCAAATACATAAACCCAACTTGGAAGACACATGTCACTATGCATCAATCTTAAGATTAAGATTAGTGTCATACGTGTGTTTTATTTCTTCTTCATCCTCATTCTACATTTAACAAGTGGTGCTTTTGGTTTTAAACTCAGTGAATTAATTTCAATAAACAGTTGGTAAAATAAAAAAGACCCCATGTTCACTGGCTTGCATCGTCGCTGTAGAGGATATGTAGACGCAGCTCTGATGCTAAGCAGGTCAAACAGCTTTATTGATATTAGATTTACAGTCATGGGATGTGATTAACATCCTGCTGAGCAATTATTGCTCTAATTTACGGGACAGTTCAGGGGTTCCTGTTCCCTCACACACCAGAATACATCCATTAAAGGTCCTGCCTGTGCCCTTGACCAAGGCACTAGGTAGTAGACCTGGAGTTGGTGTCTGGGCGTTGCACTGCTGGTCACATCTCCTATGTACTTGGGCAATGAGAGAACAGTTGAATCAAAGCTATTGAATCCAACCATCTCCAGTACCACCAAAAGACCCACAAATACTGTTGGGTGGAACCAATCAGTTTCACGACACCGTTCAGCACTTCCGAGTCTTTACCTGAAGACGCCAAACGAACGTGTTCCCCCCATTCTTCCACGGTTCCATTATCCGTCCCATCAATCCATCAATCCATCCATCCATTTAGCCATCTATCTATCAATCTCTCATTCCCCTCTTCTGTGTGGTTATTTCTCGCTCCCTTGAGCAGGAATATTGGTGGACTGGACGATGTATCATGGAGAGATCAATAGTTGTGTGTGCGTGTGTATATAGGAAAATAAGTTGGCTTTTAATCCATACTCTTTCATATCATATCTTCATCATCATCATCATCATCATCATCATCATCATCATCATCATCATTAAGTATTTAGTAGTGTTGTTAGTGTTTAGTGTTGTTAATTAGTGTTAGTGTTTAGTGGTGTTTAGTAGTGTTAGTGTTTAGTGGTGTTTTGTAATGTTGTTAGTGTTTAGTGGTGTTAGTGTTAGTGTTTAGTGGTGTTTGTAATGTTGTTAGTGTTAAGTGGTGTTAAGTAGTGTTAGTGTTTAGTGGTGTTTGTAATGTTGTTAGTGTTTAGTGGTGTTTAGTAGTTAGTGTTTACTGGTGTTTTGTAGTGTTAGTTTAGTGGTGTTTAGTAGTGTTAGTGTTTTGTAGTGTTTACTGGTGTTTGGTAGTGTTAGTGTTTGGTGGTGTTTAGTAGTGTTAGTGTTTACTGGTGTTTAGAAGTGTTGTTAGTGTTAAGTGGTGCTTAGTAGTGTTAGTGTTTAGTGGTGTTTAGTAGTGTTAGTGTTTAGTGGTGTTTAGTAGTGTTAGTGTTTTGTAGTGTTTACTGGTGTTTGGTAGTGTTAGTGTTTGGTGGTGTTTAGTAGTGTTAGTGTTTACTGGTGTTTAGAAGTGTTGATAGTGTTAAGTGGTGTTTAGTAGTGTTAGTGTTTAGTGGTGTTTAGTAGTGTTAGGGTTTAGTGGTGTTTAGTAGTGTTAGTGTTTAGTGGTGTTTTGTAGTGTTAGTGTTTAGTGGTGTTTTGTAATGTTGTTAGTGTTTAGTGGTGTTTAATGCTGTTTAGCAGTGTTGTTAGTGTTTAGTGTTGTTTAGTGGTGTTTTATAGTGTTGTTAGTGTTTAGTTGTGTTTAGTAATGTTAGTGTTTACTGGTGTTTTGTAGTGTTAGTGTTTACTGGTTTTTTAATAGTTTTAGTGTTTAGTGGTGTTGAGTGGTGTTACCGTTTAGTGGTGTTTTGTAATGTTGTTAGTGTTTAGTGGTGTTTAGTAGTGTTGTTAGTGTTTAGTGTTGTTAAGTAGTGTTATTAGTGTTTACTGGTGTTTAGTAGTGTTAGTGTTTAGTGGTGTTTTGTAATGTTGTTAGTGTTTAGTGGTGTTTAGTAGTGTTGTTAGTGTTTAGTGTTGTTAAGTAGTGTTATTAGTGTTTAGTGGTTTTCATTAGTGTTAGTGTTTAGTGGTGTTTTGTAGTGTTAGTGTTTAGCGGTGTTTAGTAGTGGTGCTAGTGTGTCCAATGGATGTGTCAACAGATCTCTACCATGAAATCTGTTCACAGGCCAGGTCCTCAGTGACTTTACACTATAACAGTGTGACTTATCTGGGGATAGATGATGAAGCTTTCTGTTAGAATCTACTGGCTAGTCTACAGACTGTCTAACTGCTGTAGCCCACCAGTTTGCAGCTAACCTTTTAAGCTGTGGAAGACTAACTCATTAACTTACCGTTATTGTCAATGTTTTTTTTACTGACAATGTATCAGACCTGTAGTTGTATTTGGCAGGGATGAAATTAATTGGCATATTTGGATGAAGGGTTCTAGTGATGAATCAATGTTCCATTTACAAATGTTTCACAAAATTATAATTTATTTTATGGGACTTTTAAAATGTGGCATCTGTTAGTTCGTTATCTATGAAAATGGATGGATCGTTGACCTATGGAAGTCAATGATCTAATATTTCCAAGGGCAATCCCTGTGTTTTAATCTGTTTGTTATAGCAAGATGACATTTAGCTTTTGTCGTGAATTATGTTCACATGCGTTTGTGTTATCTGTGATTATTCATGCTTGCTCACTTGTAGTGTGTGTGTGTGTGTGTGTGTGTGTGTGTGTGTGTGTGTGTGTGTGTGTGTGTGTTTGTGTGTGTGTGTTTGTGTGTGTGTGTGTGTGTGTGTGTGTGTCTATGTGTGCGCATGAGTCCACGATTGAGTGTCAGGGCCAGAATCTGTGTGCATATGTGTGTGCATATGTGCGTATGTGTGTGTATGTATGCCTCAATACATGAACACAACCATATTTCTATTTACTATCAGCACATAATCACACACACACACACACACTTCCATAAATCATCAACATTCCCATCACATCAGGAAGACATGTGGCTCCACCCCTCAACATGAATACATAACCCCCATCCCATCTCAATGGACAGCCAAGATGGCTGATAACCATGTTCCCCAAGCGGCTTTCCTCGATAGCTGTCGGCGGCCGCCCCGAGTCAGATGCGAGGGGGCACAATTAGCATACCTCGGACAAACCATCAGCACCCCACAAATTGGACTGTCACCCCGACCGCCCCCGGGTCTGCGCCCCAACACCACCGCGCTCATGACACAGCAATGCTTGTGGCTTTGATGGGACTTCTCCTGGTGTACCTGGTGTACCCTGATAGCACACACTCTGCTCGTCCTCCGTGATGGGACACTTTTTGAGAAAATACCCCCCCTTCTTCTTCAATGGCGAGGGGGGAAAACAGAGAGGGGGGGGGGGGGAAGGAAAGGCAGAACACCAGCGCCATCTAGTGGCCCTGGCGGTATCACATGGTGCTTTCTGCTCCAGATGAGATGAAGGATGAACGCCGAGACTCACGGGCAAGGCATGACGCTCGTCTGGACCAGGAGGAGGAGTGGGCCGATGGATGAACAGATGGACAGACAGATGGATGGATGAATGGATGGATAGATGAATGAAGAAGAGATCAATGGATGGACAGATGGAGGGGTAGATGAGGCAGATGGATGATGGATGGATGAAGTAGTAAAATTAAATGGCCACAATGTGTTTGTTTATGCCTGTTTATGTGTGTGTGTGTGGGGGGGGGGGGGGGGGGGGGGGGGTATTTGTGTGTGTGAGTGATATGCGTCTCAGCTATGGCCATGTTAACGGCTGCTATTTTAGTGTGATTACAGTGCATGTTGTGCTGTCAATCTGTGTGTGTGCGTCTGTGCGTACACGTCTGTGTTTTTTTCCCTTGGGTGTGTGCTATACATACAAAACAGGGTATCAATATATGAAAAGTAAATAAAACAATAAAATAAGTCAAATCTTGATCTCTCTGAACTCTCTTTCTTTTAAACAACCACTGACATTTCTCGGCAAAGGCAAACTCAATCAAATCTTTAACCCTCGAGTTATCTGGGCACCACGACCAACCACTCTCCCAGAATGCACCTCAGTGCGGGCGAGAGACAGGAGACAGGAGCTGACATGAGAAAAGTCACGTGTAGCAGCTGCCTGTGGTGGCAGCCTCACTGTGTTGCTGCGGAGATTCAACACCTGTGTGATGCAGTGACCTGTGTGATGCAGTGACCATGAACACACGCACACACACACAAACACACACACACACACACACACACACACACACACACACACACACACACACACACACACACACACACACACACACACACACACACACACAGATACAGTACACACACACACACACACATATACAGCACACACACACACACATATACAGTACACACACAGATACAGTACACACGCACACACACATAGATACAGTACACACTCACACACACACACAGATACAGATACAGTACACACACGCATGTACACACACACACAGATGCAGTACACATACACACACACACACACACACACACACACACACACACACACACACACACACACACACAACACACACACACACACAGGGAGACAGTATATGAATTTACTTCAACAGTTATTGTATTATTATTACCCTTAGCCATGTCTTATTTTTTCCATCATCTAAAGTTTATAGTGTGTACAGTAAAGTAGTAAAGTAATAAAAACACATAAATAAATGAAACAAAAGCAACTTGATGGACAAGCCTTCACAACAAGAGCGGGAACACAACACAAAACACAAACAAGAAAGCCAAACTAATGAGCGCCTGTGTGTACAGGCCATGGAGACAGACCATAATTTTAATTAGGGTATTATTAATCCACGGCTGCTGTGTGGAGTCAAAGTCTAACAAGTCATTAGACAAACAAATGTTTGTTCAAATTAAAGTTGCAGCTGCTGCTCTTGTCTCCCTTCAACTCATGTTCTTTATGGGCTCCTGGTTTCCTGGTATGTGCCTCTCTGTTCTATTCATGCATTCATTCTGCAAACTGCCAGCTGCTCTTTCAGGAAAGTGATGCATACAATGTTCAGCCACAAGTCAAATCATCCACTATATATATATATATATATATATATATATATATATATATATATATATATATATATATATATATATATATATATATATATATATACTGTATATATCAGGCCATTCATCCATTATTGTTCATGTGTCCATCCACCCATCCATCATCCATCCATTCTTCCACATACAGTAGGTGGATAGCTACAGCAACGGTGGTGAGTTGTTTAATGTAAATATATTGAATGGACATTCATGGACACAGACAGATGAAGACAGAAAGGTAATGATGCTCGCTCTGTAAGGAGTATTCCTACATGGTGAGCTTGTGAGCAGGTTTGAGCCACCCTGAACTTTCCTGAACTAAGTCTGTCCGACTAAAGTCCTCTCCAACACAAGCCGTTACGAAAGCCTTTCCTCACGAAGTGGGAGTCATCAGGGCATGCGTGGAGACGTGTGCTCAGCCCACACGGTGTCCCCCCTGCTGTCAGGTATTAGTGGAATCCACCTCCGCCACCGTCACACCCTCATCTAAATACATGATTCATGGGTGAGGGGGTGAGGGGGTGAGACGGGGGGGGGTGCCCTGACGCATGACTCATCAGCCCGGCCGCCGCCGGCAACACGACAGAGCCTGACGGTGTGTCACCACCTGGTTCACAGCAGGAAGATAGAGAGACATAGAGACATACAGGGGCAGGGAGAGAGAGAGAGAGAGAGGGGGAGGGATAGGTAGGGAGGGATAGAGCGAGGGATGGAAAAGGGAGAGAGAGAGAGAGAGGGGGGAGGGATAGGTAGGGAGGGATAGAGCGAGGGATGGAAAAGGGAGAGAGAGAGAGAGGGGGGAGGGATAGGTAGGGAGGGATAGAGTGAGGGATGGAAAAGGGAGAGAGAGAGAGAGGGGAGAGGGATAGGTAGGGAGGGATAGAGTGAAGGATGGAAAAGGGAGAGAGAGATTGGATGTATGAGACAGAGGTAGGTACAGAGAGAGGGGAAAAAAAGACTAAGGAAGACAGATGAAAGCGAGGGACATAAAATGAGAGAGAGACAAGGGAAAGGAGAGGGAGGATTGATACTATGGGGGATGTTTTGTCTAAAATAGGTCTATATTGAGACCTATTTTAGTTCTCATAGACACCACTGATACAGAGAAGTATTTTACTGGGCTACTGGGATTTCCTAAGATAAAATGTAAAGTCGTGCCTCAGGGAGGAGGTACGAAAAAAAAAAAAAAAGTTATCTCAGTGAACATGATTCATCAGTTAATTCCACTTTGGACCTTTACAACTCCAGAACAAAGTAGTTTAACACAACAAGCAGAGCAGCAATAACAGAAGGAGAGAATTGAATCATCGGTAGAGCCTTATCTCTGCAACCCCATGCTCCGCTTCCTCATCCAACTCAATTTGGAAGGAGAACATACAGTGGCGCCTTTTACTTTCATAAAGATTAAACATTTTCAAATGGTTCTGTTTGTTTCTGAGCCAAAACTTGGGTAGAAATGTATCAAAGTAATGATAATACCTGCTGCAGACTGGCTGGCTGGTCAATAATGTACAACTGTGTGTGACATTGAGGTAAACAGCTTTGTTATGCTGAGATTCATTAGAATAATTATTGAAATGTAATTAAATTCAGAAATAGCACCTTAACACTTGGGTTAATCACCTTCAGTGAATTAAGGAGAATTCATTAACAGAAACACCCTGAACCCTGAATGGTCCAAAGCGGAACTCACAGTAAGAGCCATCACTTACTGTCTGACCAATCAGGGCCCCTCTTTCCTGACCGGCTGATGAGTCCATCTTGCCTGTCAATCAAATGTGCACACAGTGGGCTATCCTAACTCTCCCAGAGATGAAGGAATGGAGGGAGCAGAGAGGGAGTGGCCATCTTGTTGTTCTTGATTCTGTCTCTCTCTCTCTCTCTCTCTCTCTCTCTCTTTGTCTCGCTCTCTCTGTCTCCCTCTCTCTCTCTCTCTCGCTTTCTCTCTTTGTCTCGCTCTCTCTGTCTCGCTCTCTCTCTTTGTCTCGCTCTCTTTGTCTCCCTCTCTCTGTCTCGCTCTCTCGCTCTCTCTCTCCCACAAACACACATTGCAGGAAGGAAGGGAAAAAGAAAACACAACACTAAATTGATGTTTTTCAAGCATAATTCGGGCTAATAAAAAAATAGCACATGCTACTGAAGTAGTGCAAAGCCATCCCCATATGCATCCTATAACATGTAATATTAATGAGCTGTTCAGTCATGCACTGTACAGCACGCCCGGGCCATCATTTATTTAAACACGGCCGACAAATGAGAATACATGAAAGGCACAGAGCTGTCAAATGAAAAAGAGAGGAAACTGTAATAACTCAACAAAATACTCTTCAGCTCACATTAATCACTTTTTTTTCCCACCTCATTTCTTTTGTAATAGTCTTTACTGCCACCTGGTGGTGATGTCTGGTACACATGGCAACGGTCTGCTGAGTTATTTCAGTTGGAATGGTGTTCACTTTCTTAATCCCACATTTCCCTTGTGGGGTTGATTAAATTGATCTTATCTTACATATTACTGGATATTATTTGTGCTTAAAAATATATTCTAACTATTAGTCAAACAAACATTGGGGTGTTCTGCTTAAGAAAACGCTGTAATTTTGAATGAATGAATGAATGCAATGAATGCAGACGGTGTGGATGCCCACAGTCTCAGGGAGAGCCCCAGAGCTTCTGCCAGACCTCCAGGGTTGTGTACTCTGTGGCCAACAAAGTCACGAGGAACATAAGATCTCCACATTGCTGTTAGTATTTCCTCTTTCAGGGTTTTAGAGCAGTCTGAGGGTTAAGATTCCTAACAAATCAACCTGTCCCAGCAGGCCTGATGAAGGATGTATCTGATCTGATCAGATGGTTCAGGTTCAACCTCATCCATCACCTCTCAGCATCATCACAAATATCATCACTTAATATGAGCTTTTCTGTTATTGATGTCAATATAGTGTAACTGTGTATTAGATAGTGTAATATTAGTATTAATACAGTTGTATATTGTATTATATACACATACGTATATTATATATGTATGTCACTGGCGAGTGGCGATGACACATTATTTCATGATATCCATTATATAATTCCATGCGTATAATATTTTAGATAGTGTGATTTTATTCATCTTAAAACATTCAGGTGTTTCATGAATCCAAACACGTTCACGGTTTCTCTTACATTCATTGTATATGTAAAAAAAAAAAAAAATGAAGGAGTGTCTGTGATTGGCTGCCGGCCGGGGGTCATGTGATCGGCCGGGATCGACAGCTCCGTCCGTCTCGATCAGAACCCGCGCCAGAGCTTCCACGACGTCACCCTGTGATCTGACGAGGACACGTGTGTTTCCCCCCCCCCCCCCCTCCTGGCGCCCCGCCCCTGGCCGGACACGTAGACGGGTCACCAGGACATGCAGGCTCTGGTCCCTCCGCTGGGTCCCTGGGGTGTCAGCGTCCCGGCGGGGCACCGGCGCCTCCCCTCCCCCTCCTAGGTCAGGCAGAGCAGCTTGATGTCGTAGCAGCCGTCCACCTGCCACGCCGCCACCACAAACACACACAGGACACACCTCAGGATTCACCAGGTCGACCACCTCGTCGACCACCGCATTCTGTCGGTGGCAGCGACCTGCTGCCGTCTGCAGGCACTTTTAGATGGAGGGGGGTGTGGCCTGGCGGCCATGTTGTTCCAATGGTCGACCCGGTGAAAATATCCACACCGAATGTCTTCAGTTACATATATATATATATATATATATATATATTGATTTTATTTTTTATTTTTTTTTTTATTGGGACCTTTTGGTCTTTACTTGTCATTCCCATGTTTTTTAGATATGGAAACGAAATTTGTCCTCTGCATTTGACCCATCCTGTTGTACATAGGAGCAGTGGGCAGTGGGCTTGCTCAAGGACACTTCGACATGCAGACAGTTTGGAAGTGGGGATCAAGGGGATCGAACTGCCGACCCTACGGTTAGTGGACGACCCGCTCTGTCCACCCGCTCTACCCACTGAGCTACTGCCGCCCCGTATAACCATAACTTAACTGATTGGACACCTCGAGGGCCTGGGGAGTGACACCAGACTCTGCCATGCCCCCCCCCCCAGGCTCCCTGTGATTGGCCGGCCTGTTCTGAGCGGGTCACTACTCGTTACTCACGTCGAAGCGGCCGATGGACGCCGTGGTCTGATTGGTCTGCATCACCTCTGTCAACGCCCACATCTGTTGGATGCTGGAGGACACGGCCTGGGGGTCGGGGAGACCCTGAGGACAAACACACACACACCGTCAGATGGTGAGAGGATGTTGGTGAAGACACCTTCACATCTATCAGAATAAACTAAGGTACTGTTGCAGTCTGATGCCCTGAGGCCATGTCTACATTTTATTTCAGCTATGCATACTGGGGATAAAAATATGTTTCTGTGTTTATGTTTGCATATAAGTAACTTTTCTTTATATTGCCTATTTTTTTCTCCCTCTTTTTTAGCTATTTTCACTTTGCTGTATCTCTGTTGTGACACCCTCATTTCCTGTCTGGGATTATCTAAGCATACGTTAAATTTACGCAAATACACAGAAAACATACACACATACAACTGCACAATTTACTGTTACCTCCATATTTAGTTGTTGGTCAACGAGGGTTAAATCTGACAACCAATCAGAAGCTTCTTTGACAGCGGCCTGTTGAGAGGGCAACATACTGTTAATTGAGTGTTCAGTGTTAATCAATAACACTTAACAGTGCTAAATAAGTCGGAGAGCAGCACTGATAATCAATAATCACTCCCCCGTCCCCATTATGTTGATTCTGTGAGGACATTGAGTATGATTTAATTGAGTATCAAAAAATGCTATCACAAAATGCGAACACACTGGCTTCCTAGTATACAGTACTTCACCCTTTTTCCAGGGGAAGAGCATGGACAAGAGTTGACATTTCTAAAGTACCTTGTAGTGTAACAAAGGGCTTTACAAACAAAGCTTACTCGACTAGACCTGTGATCCTCTTGCGTGAGTAAAGTAAAACACAGACTTTGGTTGCTTTGACGGGTAAAGACAAAACCAATTCAAAGCTCACCGGTTGGGTGTGTGGATGTATTTTGATATCTTCCAGGTTAAAGGTCAGCCAGGCTGAGGAGGGCTGTCTCAGGATCAGTCTGACTGACACCACATTGTCAGGCTTCACCAGCATCTGGACCAATAGAAATACTCCTTAGATTAGACACATTCATGTAATCAATAGAAGCACATCTTAGATCAGACTCATTCATCTAATCAATAGAAGCACATCTTAGATCAGACTTCTTCATCTAATCAATAGAAGCACATCTTAGATTATCTTTTGACCAATATCAACCCTGCAGGCACAGCCCTTAGGATCTGCCTAGCAGTCACACCATAGACCAGTGATTCCCAACCTTTCTTCGACCGTGACCCAATTCGTGTGACCCAACTGTCTTCAACGTCCTGACACATCGTTTTACTCCTTCAACTCCAGCTGGTGATATTGATGTGCCAGTGTACACACATCGCTGTACACACAACGCTCCACACTCAGAAGTTTGTTTGTAGTAGGCGGTCTGTCTCCTCTCTGGGACTCCTCAGTCACACCCAGCAACCTTCGGGTGCCGACCTTTAAGTTTGGGAAACACCTCAATGGACTCTCACTGTTTCATCCACGTCAGTGCAGTTCTACAGATCCGCTGGGACCCGAGCAGCACCACTGACTCTGGCTCTGCCAGCATCTCAGTAAGCAGCTTTAACAACAGCAGCAGATACTTCCACCACTCTGCGGCAGAGCGAGCGCACAGAGACTGACACTCGCTCTAATCGGTAGCGAGACGAAGCAGCCCGGCGGCGGCGCCCAAAGTCGTTGAAGAACCCACTTTTCATTTCCCTTCCTCCCATCCCAGAAAGAGGCAGGACCCCGGGGGGGGGGGGGGAGAGAGAGAGAGAGAGAGAGAGAGAGAGAGAGAGAGAGAGAGAGAGAGAGAGAGGAAGAGAGAAAAAAAACGTTCTCTTAGTGTTTGACTTCAGTCTCCGCTTGATATTACGTTCACATCACGTCCAGATATTACCCTGAGATTATGTTAGAAAAAAAAGGCCGCCCTCTTTTCTCCTTCGTCTCCCCTACAGCCCAGAGAATTAGTGCAGGGAAACAAAAGGTTAGCAGACTGTCGGACTGAAACCACAGAGAAGAAACAGTAACACCGCCACACAGGGAAGACACATCTTTTACGATAACACCGACATGAAGTCGAAGACTGTTTCCACCATGTTTGCTTGGAACGCACCACCAGCCTCCCCCCCCCCAAAAAAAAAAAACTAAGAACACCATTCTGCACCTGGACCGCAACATTTGCATTTAGAACACGAAATAAACAGAACCGCTGCGTGTTAAAAAAAAAACAACAACATGCACACAAACCAAACGCGGTAGCAGTGCTTTTATGGGCAACACTTTAAACAGAGCTTCTGTTTGGCCCCTGGGCTCCAGGAGAGGACAGACAACCGAGGAGAACCGAACAGGCTCACAGACGGGAAGATGTTTCCTCGAGGAGAGCAGCTTTCAGGAATCTCCAGCTGTGATCTCCAGCTGTTTACGACGCCGGACTGAGGAGGCGCACGACTTTGATGCTTTCTTCACTGGACTTCTTAAGCGTGGAAATGAATCGGTTTCACACTGTTCATCCTCTTCATCCTCCACGGAGAGTGTTGGTTTACAGATCCGACGGTCTCGGATTAAATCCATGCACATAATTGATGTGTCTTATGGATTTCACCAACACTTAAAAGGGTAACTCCCTGTTACCACTTGAAGCGTTTTAGATGCTTTTATCAAAAGAGGCTTGCAGTGTATGATACAGAAATCATCAACAAGCAGGACCGGGGAGCATGACCATGGACATTGGGGATCGAACCCAGAACTCGCCGATGTGACGTTCCCTTGGTTGATACCAGACATGAGAGGTGGACGGAACAAGAACCCAGATGAAGAACTGTGAATGCATGCAGATCCTAATGAAAGAGGATCTGTTTTCATGTAAGAGGAACGTGTTTTCTTCAAGGCTGCCGAGCTCATTCGAAGATTTAATTGGTGAATGTATGTGAAAATCCACAGAACATTATGCAGCCAGCGGCTCAGTATTTAAACATGAAATGAACACACAACCACAGACACACACAAACACACACAGAAAAGCAATTAAGAATCAAAGCAGAACGCCATATTTATGTAATAGATCAAAGAATACTTTACAAAATAGCAAACAGTGTCTGTAAGTGGTTTGTCTGTGTGTGTGTGTGTGTGTGTGTGTGTGTGTGTGTGTGTGTGTGTGTGTGTGTGTGTGTGTGTGTGTGTGTGTGTGTGCGTGCATTGTCCACCTGTGTCTCAGGTACCCACCTGGTCCCTATGTATGGAGAAATAGTCCTGGGATCCGGCCTCAGTGTGGGGATTCTCCATGAGAGGGAGGTCCCTGAGGGCCGTGGACCACTGAGCCTCCTGGCCAGGGGTCCGCTTCAACACCCTCACACTCACAAAGGCACTGTAGTAGTTCTTGAAGGAGATGTCCTCGATCTACATAAACACAGTACAGCATTAGTTCTTAAAGGAGATGTCCTCTATCAGTCTGAGTACAGTGCAACATTAGTTCTTAAAGGAGATGTCCTCTATCAGTCTGAATACAGTACGACATTGGTTCTTAAAGGAGATGTCCTCTATCAGTCTGAGTACAGTACAACATTAGTTCTTAAAGGAGATGTCCTCTATCAGTCTGAATACAGTACAACATTAGTTCTTAAAGGAGATGTCCTCTATCAGTCCGAATACAGTACGACATTAGTTCTTAAAGGAGATGTCCTCTATCAGTCTGAATACAGTACGACATTAGTTCTTAAAGGAGATGTCCTCTATCTGAATACATACAGTTAGCACATATTAAAGGAGAAGTCCTCTTTCGGGCAAAACTTGAGTTCTGTACATGGTCACATTGCTGCATGAGACAGCATGCCTTCAAATTAATGCAGCATCAACCACAAGTATCAGATACTAGTTTTATTCCCTTGTGACAACAACTCAGGGGTTCTGTCTCAGCATCACTGCATATTCAATTATTGCAATGGTCCTATGGCGAGAAATCAGCAATTTCACTCAGTAATGAGGACACACACAGTTTTGCCGGGCTAGCAGCCTTGTACACCCTGAATTCCCTTTGGCTTTGTTGGCTTGGGGCCCTGGCCGCCAGGAACCCCCCAGTCTGTCTTGGTAACCTTGCTAGCCTCAGCATTAGCTACTTATGGAAACGCTCCCCAAAATGTTACAATGCTACAACTTTTTCAGGTTTGGGACTTTGAGTTTCTTCCTGAAAAAGAAGGGTGCACTGAATTCAATTTGCAATAGTTCTAAACATGTAAAGGTGATGCAGAAGAAATGAGGGGGCTGACGATTACCAGCTAGGTATAGATCCCAGCCCTCCCTTGCCAGAGTGAGGTGCCTACCCCCCTCCCCCAGCCTGCATAAAGAAGACTAGCATGGTTGTTGAGCAACACAGTTCACTGATCAGAGCCACAGTGCTGTGTGTTCTGATGTAAGGGGCAGACCAGTGAACAGAAGCATCCCAGAGAAGAGAATAGTAGCCTCTAGCATGGGTCTTTAGCTACGCCTCACTCAAATGTCCCACTGGTGGGCTCTCAAATTAGATGACAGGGTTGTTTCAATTTAGTTACAGTTTATATATATGGTGCTAAATAAGCACCACTCAGTGAGCAGCCAGGATGATGTGGATGTTGGAAGTCTCGTACCCGGGGCCAGAGTCTCATTAGAAGATAACCAGGACCCCGAGTGTAACAGCCCTGCAGTCCACATCAGCCCCTCTCCCACCTCTAAACCTCCCAGTCTGTAAAATCGCTTAATTACCATTTAACGAGGCCCGCTGAATATAGATTATTATTTTTTAAGCAGAAGCCGGCCCTGGGCATAATCCTTTGAAGATCCAGTCTGATGAATTAATTAGGTTCAACAATTCATTGGGAATTATTTTTAATTAGACCTAAACGCTGCAAAAGTAGGTCAGTGACCGAAATCCCTTGGACCACGTGACTTGTCTCTTGTGTAACAGCGAACTTCAGGAAAGTAAGAGAAGAGTTTCATTGAACAGGGCCCATACAGAAGACTACTACAGTGAGAAGACTCCTGCCTCTTCAGTGGAAAATTCTTCTAACCAAGTAGTGTGTGATCTCTATGTAGCTTCCCTGTGATTCAGATTTGCAATTGTAATTTTAAAGATCTAAACTTTATTCTACTGTTCATATTGTGTTGTTTCCCTTGTTATAAAAATAAATGTATCATTATTAAATATATGATTGATTGATTGCTGCTAGCTACAGATAACTCATACTAACCAGTGCTAACCCAGATCACTACAACCAAAGCATACAATAAATAATGCAGGAACTAAATAAATGTGGCACAAATATCTAACCATTTGGGGGTAACAGCATGTGGGTCAAGACAGCTACAATCCCCCAAATCATACTTGTAAAGGGGGTACGGAATAGTCTGGTGTTTGGGTTGTTGGACTCTCGGCTGAAAGGAACTGGGTTCGATCCCCAAATCTCAACAGCATACCTGTAGGCATCCTTGAGCAATACACCTAGCCCCTACCTGTTCCTGAATGCCATGCCTCTGCGTTTAACGTAGCCACTTTGCATACAAGTGAAAATGCTAAATAATAATTTGCTAAATAGTGAGCAGCCTATAGTGTCCCAAGTGGCCCCAGCAGGGACAAGTGGTCACTTACATTGACAGTCTTTCCAAAGGGGAGGTTGATGTCCACCACGGACACACCAGATCTTGGTGTGTCAGTCTTGGTGTCCCCGATCTGCAGGTTCACAGAGGGTTTGATGGTGCAGGTCACATGGTCTGTGATGTCACTGCTGCCGCTCATTCTGATTCTAGAGGGGGAGCGATGCAGCGTTCCATCAATGACTTAATTCAGTAGTGACATGTGAGGTTGCCTTGGTAACGGTTCACCAATATTGCCTCAGAGGCATGGATCCGCGCTCTACTTCAGCTTATATGCAAAATAATTGCAACTGACATGTAGAAATGGAGTTTTAATCTATGATTGGTGTAGATCTTGTTTCAGCTCAAGTTGCAATTCATATCATAGTGTCAGAGTATATTCGCGATGTGGATTCATATGGAATGTATTGGTGCAATGCATATCAACAGGCTACAATGAATAAATGCTGCCTCAAAACTGAGAACCTATTGCTAATTAATTCAGGAGGAATATGTGCTGCACTGCAATATGGCAGCATCGTGTCTGGACTCCTCAGCATCCAAACACACTTGTCTCATCAAGGCTAAGCCATGAGGCGACCAACTAGCACCATGGACAGCTCCAGCTGCACAGAGCGGTGAGCAGGAACCACATATCTACACACAACTCTTTCTGAATGCAAAACCCACTACGCTGAGGCCTGCAGTTTCACTAGTAGATGACACCATACTGCTTTTAGACAGCTGCTGGGGCATCAACAGGAGTTAGCCACCAGGCTAACACAAGGGGTAAGAAAACGATATTTCAACGACGTAAAGATAATATTTGTAAAATGTACATACCTCCTGTTGAACAACAGTGTTAGCTGATCTGGGAGTTCAGGTAGGATGCCGGTGGTTTTAAATAAATCAGGTGTGGTGGATGTCCCCAGGTAGAGACGAGCTTTGTGTTTACCGCAGGACACTTCCTGGTTGTAACCAAGGCGACGTAACACATTTAAAGGGCCCGCAACACAAACGTTCAGATTGCTGTTCAAATGCAAAATCCATGTAAACAGTCCGTAGAAACCACAGACAAACATGGGCGATTTCAGCAAACACAACGATAAGTTAAAAAATGTACATCGTATATATGTTTACCAACCGATTACAGACGACACTGTTCCAGTTAGGTGACCGTCATTACACCACGTGGTCACCAGAGAGAGCCAATACTCCACGGTGTAAAATAGAGTGGTTGCGCATTTCCGACACGGTGCTCAAATTAAATCCTCGACGTGTGACCTCATTAACAACAG